>CBVK0102816360.1:0-11260 GCA_900067695.1 Picea abies
AAAGATACCTTAAGTAGCCCTGTTGAGTGGTAGGGAGATGTCAATTATGTCAAAACAAGGCCAAAAGGGGTGGTACTAGGTATAGAAATGGAGGTCTTTGGAATATAATATAGGCAAAAACATGATCAAAACTGGAGACCAACATGCCCCCACACTGAAGTCTTTTCCTGTCCTCAGGCAACAAAAGTCAAAGACTGGTAGCAATCAGAGGGTTGCAGCGGATGCAACCATCATTTGTAGCCTCTCCTGTTTCTTCAGATTCCTGATTTCTTTCTTGAGGACTCTGTTGATTATAATATGCTTTCTGGCAGTCCTCTGAAGTTGCCTGTTCCTTTTGAAAATATCCTTATTCCTTTGCTTTAACCTTTCAATTTTGGACAAGAGGTGAGTTACCCTGAGTTTCATGAGTTCATTCTCAGTTTTAAGATGTCTATCCAATACAGTGTACTCATGTAACTTCTCCTTCAATCTGTTATTCTTGCTTTCTAGTTTTGTCACCATTGGTTTCAAGGATCGGTTGGAGGAAATATCACAGTGGGTTTCAAATGTTTGATCTTGTCCTGGCTGTGCTTGAGGGCTAGACGCATGAGTAAACTCATCTGGACTTTGAGAAGGGGTGTGAACTCTATCGGAATCATGATTTGGACTGAGTTCAGGAGTGAACTCATCTGGGCCATGTTCATAAGTGTCAACTGGATCAAAATTATGATATGGACTGAGTTCAGGAGTGAACTCATTTGGGCTTCGTTCATAGGTGTCAACTGGACTAGGTCCAGGAGTGGACTCTCTTTGCATCTGAATAGGGGTACCGGTTGGTACTTGAATTGACTCATTCTGCACAATTCCTTTGGGCGTAGTAGCCTGCCGATTCATTTTATGGTTTTTTCGAATGAGTTGGGACAGAGTCCAGGTCATTTCAGAGGGCTCTGGATCCTCCTCGTGACCATCCACACTTTCCAATCTCTCTTGTGGTGGGTAATTGGGCACCGAGTTGTCCATTCCTGACAATACGCTTTTACATTTTCTTTTCGGATTCCTCCTAGGCTTGTCAGTCGACTCTGCTAGTTCCTCCATGTCAATTATGTTCTCAGCAGCTAGGGGAGAACTCAGGATTTCAATGTTTGCCTCTGTAGGTGTGGCGTCCTTCCCAGTTTCAGTATTGGTTTCTACTTCGTCATCAATTGGAGGTTCTGGATCAGGGTCCCCAACATAGTCTTTAGTCAGGGTTTTGACCCTCTTTTTCCTGGAGTTTAACTTTTTGTGTGGGGGAACAGGGTTCACACTCCTATCTTTAGACTAGGCACAGGCGAGGGTTTTTACAGTGAATAGGTCCCAAGTCTCTTTCTTCTTCGACAGTGCAGATTTAATCAATATTTTAACTAGACCAAAATGAAATAAACTCCCTTGAAACTCGTTAGTCTTTTGGACCTGTTCGACCATCCTTTTTAAACTTTTCAGCAAAAAGAAGGGTATGTTCAACAGAGTACCTGTGAAGTGTAACAGGAGTCAGGCATGGCAGGGGAATATGATGGTATATCGACCCTCACACATGAGGTAACGTTGGAGGATGGCCAAAAATTGAGCCCACTGTGGTTCCAACCACGACCGCGATGTTCCCTCGGATCACAGTGTTTCCCGATACTGAGGTTTCAACAGCTGCGTACAGAGCTTTTTATCAACTGGCTGTCCCTTTGTCCATCTCTGGCCTGTGGTGGGCAACTGAATTGCCTCTGAAATGAACTTCTCCATGACCTCGAACTCGAGCTCGCCCACCTTGGCGGACCCACCCTCAAAATGCAGAGCAAACTGGAGTGTGATTGCATCGTTATATCCATCGAACTCCTTCAGAAACGGCTCCCACCCTGCTTGCTTAAAAATATCTCTGGTTGCCTCATACTCTGGAAGGGCTTCCAAGTCTGCATATGTTTATGGCTCATGGCGATTTGCTACCATGTATGCACTTGGTATCACAGGGGAAGTCTATAGGTGTGCAGCGAAGGTTGGATGAGGGCGACGAAGGAAGAGAATGTGATGAAGGGAATGGTCGGGAAGAAAATTATATGAGAATATTTGAATTGTCGTGGAGATAGATAGGGTGTTGGAAAATGATGGAAGTCGTACAAGGGTGTAGAGTTATCATATCCGAGTCAAATCGAACTTAGTTCCGGTAGTGTGGTGCATTTTTATGACATGAAATGTCATGGTAGGTTATTTCATTAGGTACAGGTTGTGGAAATGATGAAACGTTATGGAGTAATCAAGGCACCCTTAGTTCAAACTTATTAGTATGCAAATTAATACAGTAAATCAACACGAACTAAACACACCTGAGTTAGATTACCTATCCCCATTGTTATGCAAGTCTTGCTGTAGAATTGTCTTTTGAAGTTAAGTCTGGATTTGAAGGGCGCGAAAATTGTAGCTGCTCTGGTCTTTCTGATGAACCTGTAACTGATGAACTCTATGCTGGTACTGACTGGTACTAATGGAACACTCAGGAATTTGCAGAAGAATTTGAACAAATAATATCGTTCTGAGAAAAACTTCCTGTGTATAACAGCAGATTATCTGAGGATGACCACTGAACCTGGCTTTTGTTCTGTCCTGAAAAAGATCAACTGAAATCATGTCTTCAATAGCTTCAAAGCTTCACCCATGGTACAAGTCTGATTTGTGTGAATAGATGTTCTGGAGTCGAACACAAACAGAAATCATCGGATTACCAGCCATTAATGAATCCTGTTAACCAATGCGAGATGACCCACCAGTGATGTCAATGGGCCTCAAGGTACCTACAACACATCCTAGAAGGTACGAATAGAGGTGTTGGTGTCGAGTCACCTGTAGGATCTATCAACCAAGAGACATTGGTGTATTCCCATGGTTTTTAGCAAAGACATCTTCCATTAAGGCATGCAGAGTCCAGGGTGCTAAATAATCTCTAACCTCTGCTCCAGATAAGGTGTCGATGTCGATGGAGTGAGATTTGTTGGAAGGTGGATCTTGACGTAATCTACATCATCCAACACGAGTGCAGATACAAATTTTGCAGACATAACTCTTTGAACAATAATCACCTGCTTGTGGATTTTATGAGCCCAAGCTAGTTCATGCTCATTGCTTCCTCATGTTTGGAGAGTCTGAGGAAATGCTAAAAGAAGACTCTAAGGGGGTTTCTTTCCCATAATAATTCACCAGGTCTGGTAAAGAATAATCCTTCCTGATAAATGCCCCTTTCATATTTTAATGGGCAAACAAAGGGAGAAAACAAGCTCGAATTTATTTGTTTCAAAACAAGTTAGTCATATTGATAAGAAAATCTCATGAAATAAAACAGTCTTACCTTCTTACCTGTTGTGAGTTCAGTTCTGTACTTGTTCTGAGAATCCTGTAAAACTGAAAACAAAACATCAACACATCCAAGAGAAAGAAGAAAATAAATGTTTTTTTTCTTTTTATATTATTTGATTTTTTCTATTTTTTGCTAAAAATTTATTATTTACAGAGTTTTTAAAACAGTATGAATGATCAAAGATCAGCAGGAGGAGAAGACTCTTCTCCTACTATCTTTAGTTCTGTTTGCTTGGCCACTTCCTGCAAGAAATCATCTTTTGACAAAGGCTTGTTGTACACTTTCAATTGATGTCCGCTGCATCTCTGCGTTTATGTGTATTTCTATATTTCATTGTGTTCCTACATAAACGTAGAGATGCAGCGGAAATAAGACTTCATTTCATTAATGACTGAAAAATGCTTACAGACAGAATGTAAATAAACTAGCTAAGGCGCTGGTAGCTTATCTCTGAGAAGAGATGTGTCTGCTACTCGCATTCGCAAGAAGATGATCACAATGAGGCTCGAAAGGCCTTTTTACAATAGACGGGAAGTGGCCACCGATATCCACCTAGATCAATCCTCCCTCCTTAGGAAGCAATGGTCTCCATTGCGTTGAGTTCCCAGGGGAGACGGAAAATTCACTACAAAGGAGTTCTCAGAATCATCTATGGTTTTAATCCTGACAGAACCGTTATCAAAAACAGTTTCTACTTCATAAGGTCCCAACCATCTCGTTGTAAGTTTCCCTTTGAAGGTTTTGTATTTGGAATCAAAAAGTAGTGCCCAATATCCTGGTTGGAAATGCTTTTTCTTGATGTACTTGTCATTCCATTTCCTGCATTGGCTTTGTACAATGATAGTCCTTTGAAGAGCATCCTGCCTCATTTCTCCCAATTCATTAAGTTGCATGACTCTCTGTTTCTGTGCTTCACTCAAATCCAACCCCAACTCTGCTGCTAGGGGGAAAGTATGAATCTGAAACTCTATGGGAAGGAGAATTCGCTTACCGAATACCAATTCGTAAGGAGTATGACCAGTGGTATTTCTCCATGTAGTCCTGTATGCCCATAAGGCTTCAGGAAGCTTATCTGCCCAATCTTTATGATGTAAGTGTATGGTCTTGGTCATAATTGCTTCTAGAACTTTATTGGTAGATTCCACTTGCCCATTGGCTTGTGGATGGTATGGAGAGGAATTACAGTGTTTGATCCCATATTTGTCTGTGAGTTCTTTCATCAATTTGGAAGTAAATTGATCACCTTGGTCTGTGACAATCTCTCGTGGAACATCGAAGTGGGTGAATATCTCTTCGTACATAAACTCAATCACTGATCTCTCAATTGCTTGATATAGGGCCTTCGCCTCTACCCACTTGGTCACAAAATATGTGCACACCAAGATATACTTCTTCTTTCTTGACATTGGAGCAATTGGCCCTACAAAATCTAGTGCCCATTTATCGAATGGTTCAATTACAACTTGTGGTTGTAAGGGCATCTCGTCTGCTGCAGTGGGCCTTCCCATCCTTTGACAACTGTCACAGCTTCTCACATATTTCGTTGCATCCTTGAACAATGTCGGCCAATAGTATCTTGATTGCAAAACTTTGTATGTTGTTCTTTTGTCAGAGAAATGTCCTCCACATGGCCCATCATGACAGGCATGAAAGATATCGGGAATTTCATCTTCCCGGACACATCTCCTAATAATCATATCAGGGCTTGTATAGAAGATATCACTTCCCACCCAAGAATAGTAAGCACTTTGTTGGATAATTCTTTTCTTTTGTGGTGGTGATAAGTGAGCTGGTAATTTTCCTGTAGCTAAGTAATTTGTTGTATCTGCAAACCAAGGGGTCTTGACAGCTACTGCAAACAAATTTTCATCAGGGAAGTTATCATCCACTGGAATATCAGCACTATCTTGGGGAATACGAGAAAGAAAATATGCAACTACATTTTCTTTCCCTGGCCGATCAACTATGGTGATGTTGAATTCTTGAAGCAGTAAAAGCCATCGGGTGATTCTACCAGTAGTGACTGGTTTGTTCATCAAGAATCTGATTGCAGAGTGGTTAGTGTGAACAAAAACCTCATATCCAGTAATGTAGTGACGAAATTTGTTGATGGAATGAACTACTGCTAAAAATTCTTTCTCTGTTACTGTGTAGTTCAATTCAGGGGGGGTAAGGTTTTTGCTGGTAAAATAGATTGCATAATTCTGTTGGTTCTCCTTTTTCCCAAGCACTCCTCCTAAAGCAGTGTCTGAGGCATCAGTTGAGATGTGGAAAGGAAGGGACCAATTTGGCCCTCTGAGAATAGGTTCCATAGACAACTTTTCTTTTAAATCCTCAAAAGCACTCTGACAATTATCATCCCAACATAATTCTGTATCTTTTGTCAATAGTTTAAACATGGGGCTGGCTACTTTTGTGAAGTTTTCGATGAATCAACGATAATAACCAGCATGCCCCAAAAAGATTCTCACATCTTTCTGGGTTTTTGGAGAGGGGAGATTAACTATCACCTCAATTTTGGCTGGGTCTACTTTGATTCCTTCAGCAGACAGATGGTGACCCAACACAATCCCTTCAGTTAGTAACATTTTTCATTTCTCATGGCTGAGGGATAGATTTGATTCTTGGCAGCGAATCAAGACTTTCTCCAGGTTACTCAAGGCTTCTTTGAAGGTGTTACCATAGACAGTAAAATCATCCATGTAAACCTCCACACAGTCATGAATCAGGTCAGCAAAGACACCAAGGACAACTCTCTGAAATGTCGCAGGAGCGTTACATAATCCAAAAGGCAACACTTTATAGGCATAAGTGCCCCAAGGACAGGTGAATGTTGTCTTATCCTGGTCCTCAGGAGCAATCTGAATTTGGTTGTACCCACTATATCCATCAAGGAAAGAAAAATATATTTTCCCAGCCAATGTATCCAAAACCTGGTCTATGAAGGGTAAGGGAAAATAGTCTTTCAGGGTTGCCTTGTTCAACTCCCTAAAGTCTACACACATCCTCCATTTTCCTGTCACTTTATTGGGTACCAAAACAAGAGGTGAAACCCATTTACTGTCAGAAATTGGATAAATGAATCCAACATTTAACAGTTTCTGTAATTCTTCTTTTACAAAGTCTTTTAGGATTGGGTTCATGCCTCTCTGTGTATGTCTTACTGGGGTTATCCCTAGTTGGATGTAGATGTGGTGGATGCAGGTGTCAGGGTGTACTCCCCTCATATCAGTGTATTCCCAAGCAAAATCCCTTGACTGTTTTTTTTAAACTTTTGTCAATTGTTCCTGTTGTTTGAGACTCAATTCAGAGTTGATGTATATACATCTACCTGGACTAAGTTCTACCGGAATGGTATGTGTCCCTGAGTGTTTAGAAACAGTGAAAACCATGGATGGTGAAAATGAGGAAAATAGCTGACTTCGTTCCTGAAAATCCTCTCTAAAAATCTAATCATATTGAAGATAGGTCTGTGGGAACTCAACATTTTCTATCACGGAAAGAAATTGACTTAAAATGTCATCCTCTGTAGGTTCCTGCAGTGCATGGATCTCATCAACAGAGAATAAAGATTCCTCATCCTCATTCTCAAAATAAGGACACTTCAACCAACATAATTCCTCTGTAATAGGCCGGGCAGGTGGAAACAGAGTAAGTTTCTGTGAAGAGATACCATTTGAGATAAACATATCCCCACCACAACATCCTATGAAAGTGTTGGCTGTGGCCAACCAAGGTCTCCCTAAAATGATTGGATGGCCTTTTGTGGGGTCCTTTGAATGAATAATCATGAATTCAACAGGATATTCCCACGAAGCTAAAGTCACAAGGATGTCATCAAGAACTCCAGCAGGTTTTATAGTGGTTCTATCAGCCAGTTCAAGTACTGTAGGAGTAGGGTGCAGAAATTGATCTAATTGTAACAGTTCCACTGTGTTGCTGGTCATGATATTAATGGCTGCACCTAAATCAACTAAAGTATTACCAATAGACACATTGTTGATGGTCACTGAAACTATTGGATTCCCTGGGTTGGCATACTTTACAATTTTAGGTGTTTCAGAAATATAATTTGATAGCTGTCCTACTAGATGTATTGTCAGTGGATCTTTCTGTTTTCGACCTGGTTTCTTAATGCAGAGTTCTTTGATGGTTTTGGCATAGATGGGAACATCTTTGATGGCCTGTAATAATGGAATCTTAACACAGACATTTCTTAGTTCAGTCATGATGTCAAACTCAGATTGCACAATTGGTTTTTCAATGAGCAGCCTTTCAGGAAAAGGAGGTGTTTGGGGGACCTGAGTTTGTGTGCTCTGCTGTGATTCGGATTTTTTCTGTTTTGGAATGATAACATCTTTCAAGGGTGTCTCATCTAATAATTTGTCTGTAGGATCATCTTCATGTTCTTCAATAATTACCTTTGGTGTTGTTTTTGTTATGGGCTGTCTTTTATTTAAAAATTTTCCAGATCTCAGCTGTACTTCTTGTATAGAAACAGGGTTTATGTTGTAAGCTGGATAATTCTGGAAATCAACATTATGGAGTGGTAAAGGTGGTCTGTGGTTAGGATTTGGAATGGGTTGAGCGGGCAGAATGGTAGGACGTGGTGGATTTTGAGGCTGTTGAGGGTTTTGTGGAATGGGTGGCAATGGAGGTGAAGTAAAACCAGGCAATAGTTGTTGCAAATTTGGAGGATACTGTGTGTATGGATTCTGGGGCATTGGAACTACGTGCTGCTGTTGGTTATTTCCAAAGTTCGGATTTCTCCATCCCTGGTACCAAGGTTGAGCAGGGACATTTTGTGGAGGCCAATTTGGCCAGTTCCATGGGTGTTGCTGTTGTTGAGAGAAGGGTGGATAGTAGCTGGAAGATTGTGGGGATGGTTCTTGATATGCATTTGCATTTGGATTTCTAGGCTGCCAAGGCTTCTTAGGTGCAGATGGAGTCCCTGGAGCTTCCCCTCCCTTGAATATTGCCTGCAATCCAGGTAAGGATGGGCAATCTTCTGTTTTATGATTTTCAGTCCATATTGCACATACAGAAATGTTGTCCAAAGGGCATTCTCGTAAAGGATATCTTTTTCTGCATTTTGGGCAAAATATGCTTAGGACAGGGTTTTCCTCTTCCTACTTTCTCTTGATCTTCATAGTGTCTAATTGAGAGCCAATTGTTCCTAAAAGGTATGTTTTAAAATTTTCCAAAAGGTTTCCCAATTCGACCTTAGTAACTCCACCAGATGTGGATGTTTTGGTATTTTTGTTGACCGGTTCTCTCACACTTTTTGTAGCTTTCCCTTTACTTCTTGAGTAAGTTCTACAGAGTTCACTAATTGCTTCAAAGTTTTTCTGATAAATGTCTCCTGAAGCCATTAAATTGAGGGTATCAATGTATTCCTCCAAAACTCCTTTTAAGAAAAGATTTTTGATTGCTTCATCCTGGAGATCATTATATTTAGATTTTTGAAGGGTATAGGTAAATATTTCTAGAAAATACTCAAGACTTTCTTCATCTTGCTGTTGCATTTTGAAGATGTCATTCTGAGAATCCTTGGTTCTGCAATAGTCCTGGTACTTCTTTAAAAATTTTGCTTTCATATCTTCCCAAGATCTAATGTTGTATTCTCCTAAACTCATGAACCAACGTAGTGCAAAATCTTTCAGGGTGGTAGGGAATAATTTCAGTTTATGTGCATCCTGGAGATAGTTATAACTCCTGCACAGGATGTCGAACTCGAAAAGAAAGACATCTGGGTCCTCACTATTTTTCCCATGGAAGGTTGGTAGTGCTGAAAGTGGGATATTTTTCATACTGACATTCTGGACTAAATCCAAAATAGGAAATCCAAAGGTAGTTTCTGGTGGTAATTCGTTCTCTGCTTGTTCTTCACCTTCATTTTCAATATGAAGTTCCCCATGTCAGTCTCTCCCTCTTTCCCCCATGGTAAAAGGATTACCAAGGATTGTATAAACAATCTTATCCTTCTTTGGTGAGGGTGTGAAATCCCACCTTTCTGGATTCTTTTTGTCAGAAACGTTGTCTCCTATTGGTCTTTTTGAGGATCTTATGGCCTTCGATGCCACAACTATAGTTGTTATCTGTGAAATTACAGAGTTAGGGTTTTTGAGAAGGGCTTGTATTTTCTCTGGATCAACTGTGTCATCCAGGGCTAGATCACCAAGATTTTGAGTTTGCTGATGTATGGTGTTTCCTGGTTCTAGGTTTTGTTCTACGATTTCCTCAGCCATAATTTTAGTCTCAGTTTCTATCGCTTTTTGGGTGGAGGTTTCTTCTTCTTTTTGTGGTTTTATATTTCTCCTAAATCTACCTCTAGGATCTCTATTTCTCATGAAGTCATACTAAAATGAAAGAAAAGAAACTAAGATTGAGTTTCAGAGTACCTGTGATAACTGATATGTCGGTTTTCACCCCTTGTTTCCACAACTCCTCTTACTATCAACCTACTAACATACCACACCAAACTAAGTGCATTCTAAAACTAATCAAGACAATTATCTTCTTACTTTTTAAACAGCTCCCCAGCAACGGCGCCAAAAATGTTAGGCTGCTAAATTGAAGATTTGAAATGGCTTGCAACACTAAATTGTCAAACCAGGGTTGGTAAACTTTGAGTTGCTACACTGTATGTGCGGGTAAGGCTCTAATCTCTATCTGAATGCTATCCTTAGAAGAAAACACAAACTCACTCTGAAAACTTGAATCTTAATGACTATCTTGAAACTTAGCATTTTCTATTTAAGTTGTCAACAAAAAACAGTCCTATGCTTAAATGCTGGTGCTTCTATTTCCATTCAGAAGTGTGATTTCACAAGATTATTCCACCACTACTTTTAATCATCTATCATCACCATTTCTATTCAAGCCACGAAAGAAAGAGTGTTTCCTAAAATGCATTTAATTTGAACATTATAAATGAATCTAAATCTGTCCACAGGAAAACAGAGAAATATCCTACTTACCCTACTGGTACCGGAAGCTTCCTCTAGTTCAATTGCAATCTAACGAACCTAACAGAGCAAAGTAGACTAACTTATCTAACAAAGCAGAGTGACTAACTATTCTAACCAAAACAAAGTATATTCAAGCTTGCGTTCACTGTAATCTTCGTTCAAATTGGAAACTGGGAACAGAGCTATTCTAATTCACGCTTCAAATCCTACAGGAATCAATCATGCGTTCAATACTCATCACTATGGAAGATATTACTGTGCTGAAGAATAATCAATCAATATTCTGAACAGTTAATTCCAAGGCTCAATAAACTAACATGCAGGCAATTACTACGCTACTGAAATAACCTAAATTTAATGCAAGAACAACAACGACTTGCACCTGTTTGGCAGGCCCAACCAAAAGGTACAAATGCCGAAGGAAACAACCAGAACTACTCAATCATGCTACGCAAAAATGGTGTAAACTTCATGCTCCATTAACTCAGAAGAAAATACTCAAATCGTATAACAGTCGAGTAACATAACGCAACAACAGTTTGTATTCAGAAATGTGTTTTCATAACATAACATAATCCAACCGTCTCTTAGGAGCGACCTCCTGGTTATATATAGATCCTCCTTCATAACAGTCTAAAGCAAAAATACATAAAGACAAACGGATTCCCCGATCTGAAAATAGCTTGGAATCAAGTTTAAAACGGTCTTCACATCTTCGTGACACGTAGTGTCACGAAGTGTGAACGATGAAGAATTAACGACTCAGTTTTATCATTATGCCTTCAATCATCCTGTGAGCGATGACTCCATTTGTCATGTGAATCTCTATGTCTCCCATTCTGACCATAACGCACAGATATTGAGCGGCTTCATTGGTATCTCCACGAGGTACGAGTTGGTACCTGGTACTGGCAATCCTGTTCCAAAAATAGAAGTG
>CBVK0102816367.1:0-12475 GCA_900067695.1 Picea abies
TCCACGATAAAATATTGTGTTAAAATTATGTTTGCATTAACAAAATAAAATTAATAAAATTATTGTGTCACTGATTCACCTCACCCCTCTCAGTGTCAGTATCTGATCTTTCATTGTTTTTTTCTCAGAATAACTCATTGGAAACCTCTCCTCGATCTCTTTCACTTTAGAATCTCTTTCAAAAATTCCCTACAAGATAATAAACTTCAAAAAAATTAAAATTTAATGATAATTCACTATTTAATTATTGTTTTTCACCGATATATTCTTGGTAACTGAGCCACCATTCACCAGGGAATTGCTTCCTTTTCTCATCTCTCTCTTCTACAAGATTCCAATTCATTCTGGTCAACGGGCTTCAGTGACTGGGACACTAGGAATTGACTACTAGGAAATGTTTCCCTTTCACCTCGTGAAACCCCAGATGGAATCAATTCCAGTCCCAAAATGAATCCTATCTACTAGGCCACTACAGTTAACCTCTTACCTGCTCTACTAGGCCACTACAGTTAACCTCTTACCTGCTCTCCAAAATGACTCTGATTTGGTCCACCGGGACACTAGACCACTGGCCACCAGGACACTAAACCACCAGGCCACGCCACACATGCCTACAATGAAAAATCCATGATTCGATGTAGGTCCAATATAGGCCATCGACCACCAAGTGTTGATTATAACACCCCTGACCTCTTGGAACTTCCACTTCACTTTAATCCAGTTCATAGGACCACAAGGGCACCAACCACCGGGCCACCTCACATATATCTCCAACCAAATGACCTTCTATATGATGTCAGTCCATTGATCACTAGACCATACCTTTGCAACTTATGACCAACTAAATTTCAATCTGGCATTGGTCTATCATCTCATTGGGCACCAAGCACCTTAGCCAAAAGTATATTTTGCGTGTGAGATCCACCAGGTTCTGCGGCTCTCTCTGTGCTTCACAAAGAAGTCACAAAGGGGTATATTTTTCTTTATAAATGGTTACATTGAACCTTTACCCATGCATGCAGGATAAATAAAATATATCACAGATTGACAGCCAAGGATCCATGTGAAACTAGGTCGATGGTTGTTGAGCGTCGACCTTCTAAACGAAATAACTTCTGATCAGGTTGTCCAAATCAAGAAAATGATGGCTCATTGGAAATCCAACACCATGAATATTATCTTGGAAAAGTTTCCATGGATGAATAACAACTTTAAACCATGAGAATTTCTCTATCCAATGTTGTCCCATAGAAAAGTAATTTTTACCCCAAATAAAAATATGATTCAAACCAATTCAATTGTCATGTAGCATGCTACTGCAGGATAGTATTGCAACCTTATTTTCTTATACCATATTGTAACATTCCCTAGCTCTACTAGGGAATAATACCAAGTGGAATTCACCTAAAAATGAAAATTTTCCTGCTAGCTCAATTACTGTAGCATACCAACTATGATTTAACGCACATTTTACACCATATTTTGAAACCCATAATGAAATGCATATACAAAAATTATAAATGAACATCATTGTAGCTAATAAACCCATTGCAACAACAATTAAACCATTCACATACACAGAGTTCAACACAACAATTAAGCTCATGAAATAACTCAAAAACAAATAAACGCTTATCTTTTAAAATATTTGTGCAATCATCTGCTTGGAAAGGACATTCCACCCAACCATAGACATGTTTTTCTATATCTCAATAGAAAGTCACCCCCGAGATGGGGTTAGGAATACATAAGAGAAGGGTGCCTCTCACAGTTCACTCACAACTCAATATTACACAACCCACTAGTACTATGCTTCAGTTATCCTGAATTCTTCCAGCTCTCTTCTTCTTGACCTACCCAAACTAAGGAATGTACCCCTTCACTGCTCTCAGTCCATCAGGAATATCATTCATTTATAAATGTATATCTATATCATGTATATATGAATCTCTCTGATCTAGGTGGACATCAGTGGATTCCCACCTATTCCACCATCTTAACATACAGTTTCCATTCTAGAAATTTTCTATAGTTTTTCAAGTCCCAAACTTCTAGGGTTGTTTTGAGGCCCTAAATGACGTTTATTTGACATGGAAGAGACCAATAAATTGTTTTTGGCATGTATTGGGCCATTCACAATGTGTACTCCTTGGATAGACCTTTCCAACAAGGTATCAAGTGCCCCAAATGGAGATCATATGCAAAAGTTACACCCTAGGGAAGTTGACATATCAACTATTTGCATAGGGGCCCACAAACCTTTTGGAATTTCATCTTCCAAGGTTAGGGTTTTGGATGTTTAGGGTTTCTCATTTATTCTTTATGTTAAAAATTCCTTGGGAGCCTCATTGTAAACATCTTCTTGCAAATGCACATATTTGTCACATATCTTCTTAGAGATATGCTACCACCATTCTAGCGAGTTCATTTCACTTTGTGTTTTCTTTTATAGTCTCTACATATTTGAGTCTTTAATAGAAATTGACTATTGTTGTATCTCTGTGTTTATGTCTTATTTATTTGTTTCATTTCATTCCCTCATAAATATGGATCACTCTTTGTTGGGAACTCAAGGAAACTCATTGCCATGGAAAACCACCAATATAATCAATAGAAAACACATGATGATACAGTGCAACTCACTCAAGAGTTCACTCTTTGGGCCAGAAAACATGGCTCTTTTATTTCCATCTCCAATACACTCCAAAATTATATAAACTACTCCTAAATTCTCCCATCCTCCTTGCTCCATCTCTAGTGATTTTTTCCCTTTCTTCCTCTTGTTGTTCATGCCCCCACTCAATGTGTAAAAGTTATCGGTAACAGTCCATATGAATTTCCTCTATTTTTCCAAGAAAATTGACTACTCACTCTACCCAATGTTGATTGCTTCTTCCCCATGATTTCCAATAACTATGGGATGTGACCCTAACACCCACCCTCTTACATGAGTTTAGTGATTGGGCTCTCACACACTAAAACATAAATAGAAGGTTTCTCCAAAAGACAACAAAATTCATAAAACTAGGTTTGGATTAATACTCATAAGTCTTTTACCCCTTGGGTCCCATTTAGATACTCCCTAGGAATTATCTCCTCTTGTGTAAAACACACCCCCCACATCTTTCCATATTCCCAACAACTATAATCACATTACTTTTATTAAAAACATAAAATACATTTCACATATTGCATCGCTTGGCCATAGACACATTTGTATCTACATTATGCATTAATTACACTAGGGATTATAGTGGGGATGTTAGATAAAGGATTTTGTTTGTTGACTAAATAATTTAGCAAAATCCCCCCCTCCTTTAGAGAACCCCACCTTACAGTCACCACCATCCAATCAAACAATTACGAGGAGAGTCATCATGCTACCATCCCATTCCCATGGGCGCGTGTACATCATGCACTCCCATGAGCCTCTATTAAAATCATCCACTCAGATTTGTATTTTCCCCAGCCATATTCATTCCCTCCTATACAATTTGGGAAGAAAATGGTTGTACTCAATTCATCCATAGCTTCAGGAAAAAATGATTTCCAAAGGTGGAAAACTGGTGACAGGGACTCAATCTCTATGTGGGAAATGTATTTCCAAGGGTGGAAAAAGTGTGAAGGTGACATTGATTTATTTTGGGGATGTATTTTCCTTAGACATGGCTTTGTTTTTCATTCCGACTTCTATGTTTGGGGGAGGGAATTTAGCTCTTTTCTCTCTTTTTTCTTGTTTCTTGGTTGGTTTGATTAAGGTGTAAGGAAATGGTGGCCAGGGATTCATGATGTTGGATTAGAAGAGTTCAGCATATAGAAGCATATATCATAGACTCCCAAAAAAAAATTACATCCCTTCAAATCCAGTTCAATGGTCTCTCAGCTCATTTTCTCACATTTTTGGAAGAATCAATCTCCTACAAGAAAACTATATGGAAGCTATAGGACAAATGCACAACTCTTAGATAACAATGGGATGAATTTCGTGATAGACCCCAATAAAACACGATCCTTCCAATAGAAAATGACACACAAAAGAATTCAGATGAATCCTCCTCGCCAACAACACCAACTGCTCAGTTGGATTTGAATGCTCCAACACCTGGAACAGAGTAATTGTATCAATTTGGTCCTATCTTAGAGGGGTTTTCTTTAATGTTTCATTTTTGCACAAATATTTTGGGTATCTTTTATAGATTATACACATGCAAGATATATGAATTTATGTATCAGGGGAAAATGTAAAGTTGATAACAACAATTGTAGGGACCCTTCAATATGGAATTTTTGATAGACTAGTGGAAAATTTTGAATCTTATGTACCTCTTAGACATTTTTTAACATCACATTAAATCTCACCTTAAGAGTATGATGTTTAAAAAAAATCCAAAATACTTATTTCAGATATAAAAGGATGTTAAGGGGAAATCAAATTATGTATTTATGTATTGAAATAATATCAAGGGAAATTCATAGGTGACATGTGGATGGTTTTAAGAGGTAAGTTCTCTATCAACATGGTCATAAAATTTATTGTCAACCTCTTGTTATGGGATTTGTATGAGATCATAGGAGGCACATCTCTTCTTAAAAATAAACACCACCATTTTAGCCATTATATTTATATATCGTTTTTCACTGTTCTTTGAGGAATATAATTTGGGTTTCATTATATATTTCTATTTATTTTTTCTTTGAGGAATATAATTTGGGTTTCATTATATATTTCTATTTATTTTTTACATTATTCTTTTCTTTCATTTCATTCTCAATCCAATGTAGATGAGTAGTGTCAAAATAATCTATTCCTTGTCACTTTTTAGTCCTTGTTCCCTGTGAGGTCAAGGTACAAAATTTGGGTATCAAGTTAACTAAGCCTTCAAACAACCTTAGTTACCAGTTGAAGTGGACTCGCATACTAGATAACAATAAATATGGTGAAGGAGATCCTATCATGTTTTCTTATCTAGAAGACCCTTAAGTGATAAATGATTGAGATGGTTGATTATTTTCCCCATATCCTTTAGTGATTCTCAACAACAATGATGGAATACTTCCCCAATAATATTTTTGGAAGTACAACACACTTCAAGGTACAAGTTAATTTCAATCTCCCTTTATTGAAATGAAAAATAGTTGCATAAGCCCTGGAAGATGGTTCAACCAATTAGAGGATTATTTCTTTCTTGATAAGTTTTTTAACATGAGATGACTTCCTTTGCACCCCTAATGTCACTTGTCCATGCTTGTGGGATTGTCACTATGAGTGAAATTTCAAATATGGTTCTAGGGTATATGGGGTAGTTATGTGGATTTTGTCTATGCCTCAAGGAGGATTATTAACTTGTTAGGACACAATGATGACTAGTACATGAGATAGGAAATATTTTGATAGGGAAAGGACCAAATTGTGTGAGAGTACACTAATGCTTTCCATACCAATGCCTTCAAAAAACTAGGTTTGGATTAATACTCATAAGTATTTTCCCCCTTGGCTCTCTCTTAGACACTCCCTAGGAATTATCTCCTCTTTTGTAAAACTCATCCCCCACATCTATCCATATTCCCAACAAATGGAATCACATTACTTTTATTAAAAACATAAAGTACATTTCACGTATTACATCGCTTTCCCATAGCCACATTCGTATCTACATTATGCATTAATTACACTAGGGACTATAGATGGGATGTTACATAAAGGAGTTTGTTTGTTGACTAAATAATTTGGAAAAATCTCCCCCTCCTTTCAAGAACCCCACCTTACGGTCACCACCATCCAATCAAACAATTACAAGTGGATTAGTCATGCTACCATCCCATTCCCATGGGCACATGTACATCATGCACTCCCATGAGCGTCTATTAAAATCACCCACTCGGATATGTATTTTCCCCAACCATATTCATTCCTTCATATACAATGTGGGAAGAACATGGTTGCACTCCATTCAACTGTAGCTCCAGGAAAATATGATTTCCAAAGGTGGAAAACTGGTGGCAGGGACTTAGTATTTGTGTGGGAAATTTATTTCCAAGGGTGGAAAACATGTGAAAGTGACATTGATTTCTTGTGGGGATCTATTTACCTTAGACATGGATTTGTTTTTCATTCTAATTTCTATGTTTGGGAGAGGGAATTTAGCTTTGTTCTCTCTTTTTGCTTGTTTATTTGTTGGTTTGATTACCGTGTAAGGAAATGGAGGCCACATATTCGTGATGTTGGATTGAAGAGTGGAACAGCTGCAAGAATATATCATAGACTCCCAAAACAAAATTCTATCCTTGAAAATCTGGTTCAATGTTCTCTTAGCTCATTTTCTCACATTTTTGGAAGAATCAATCTCCTAGAGGAAAACAATATGTAAACTACAGGACGAATGCACAAGTCTCAGATAACAGTGGGATGAATTTCCTGATAGACCTCAACAAAACATGATCCTTCCAATAGAAAATGGCACATGAAGGAATTCAGGTGAATCCTCCTCGCCAAAAAAAAAACAACTGCTCAGTTGGATTTCAATGCTCCAGCACCTGGAACAGAGTAATGATACCAATTTGGTCCTATCTCAGAGGGATTTTTCTTAGTGTTTCATTTTTTCACAAATATTTTGGGTATATTTTATAGATTGAACACATGGAAGGAATATGAATTTATGTATCAAGGGAAAATGTAAAGTTGATAACAACAATTGTAGGGACCCTTCAATAGGGATTTTTTGATAGAATAGAGGAAAATTTTGAATCTTATGTACCTCTTAGACAATTTTTAATATCACCTTTTTATTAATAAAAACGTTTCCCCTCTTTATGTTAAAAAAAAATTCAAAATACTTATTTCAGATATAAAAGGATGTTAAGGGAAAATCAAATTATGTATTTATGTTATGAAATAAAATCAAGGGAAATTCATAGGTGACATGGGGATGTTTTTAAGAAGTAAGTGCTCTATCAAAATGATCATAAAATTTAGTGTCAACCTCTTGTTATGGGATTTGTATGAAATCATAGGAGGCACATCTCTTCTTAAAAATAAATACCACCATTTTAGCCATTATATTTATATAGTGTTTTTCATCGTTCTTTGAGGAATATAATTTGGGTTTCATTATATATTTCTATTTATTTTTCACATTATTGTTCACTTTCATTTCATTCTCAATCCAATCTAGATGAGTAGTGTCAAAATAATATATTCCTTGTCATTTTTTAGTCCTTGTTCCTTGTGAGGTCAAGGTACAAAATTTGGGCATCAAGTTAACTAAGGCTTCAAACAACCTTAGTTACCAGTTGAAGTGGACTCACATAGTAGATAACAATAAAGATGGTGGAGGAGAGCCTATAATGTTTTCTTATCTAGAATACCCTTAATTGATAAATGAGTGAGATGGTTGATTATTTTTCCCATATCCTTTGGTGATTCCCAACAACAATGAAGGAATACTTCTCCAACAATATTTTTGGAAGAACAACACACTTCAAGATACAAGTTAATTTTGATATCCCTTTATTGAAATGAAAAATAGTTGCATAAGCCTTGGAAGATGGTTCAACCAATTAGAGGGTTATTTCTTTGTTTATAATTCTTTTAACATGATATGACTTCCTTTGCACCCCTAATGTCACTTCTCCATGTTTGTGGGATTGTCACTATGAGTGAAATTTCAAAGATGGTTCTAGAGTATATGGGGAAGTTATGTGGATTTTGTCTGTGCCTCAAGGAGGATTATTAACTTGTTAGGACACAATGATGACTAGTACATGACATAGGAAATATTTTGATAGGGAAAGGACCAAACTATGTGAGAGTACACCAATGTCGTCCATACCCCATGTGAAAAATTGGATATAAAAGACTCCAAGCGGAACATGGTTCTCAAATACTATAGTGGAATACATAGATACATCCAAACATAAATGTAATTTTTGGACATCTCTTCACTAGAACAAGATTACCATTATGTTTTCAAGATTGGGGAATTCTTTTGGAAAAAGGGTAAGAAGGGGCTTCGAGTCAGAAATCAAATTGGTTGATCTAATTCTTATAAAAATAAATTGTGCAAAAGTAACCAACCTCGAGACAACTAGTAAAATCCACATTCAAATAATAAAACAAGAAGTCAAAGAACATAGGAAAATAAAGTGAAATTCATAAAAGAAAATGCCATGACAATGATGAATTCCCTGCTAGATAGTCTTTAACGCCCAAGATGAAATTCTCGAAATATAATTTAGAGTTGAATCCAACAAAGACCATGGATAGGGTAATATGTATCATCAACATGAAACCTAGTGTTACTATCATTAATGCTAAGGTCCAACCAAAGGAACTAGAGTAGCTCAAGGAAGGTGAGTGCCTCCTCTACTCACATATGTGGGTGAGGAAGACATCACTCTATTGGCATATTTTACAATGAAAACTAGAATAAACTAACACAATTATAAGTAATCAAGAATATGAAT
This sequence comes from Picea abies, assembly GCA_900067695.1. NCBI lineage: Eukaryota > Viridiplantae > Streptophyta > Pinopsida > Pinales > Pinaceae > Picea > Picea abies. The sequence goes on from CBVK0102816367.1 coordinate 8,464, forward strand.
ATGCCAATGATACCCCATCCTCATCCATATGCCACCAATTAGATTAGGTAGGGACAATGCACCAATTTCTAGTAAATACAAGGTACTATGTGATGTTTTCTCACTTGAAGTTTGTGATATCCTTGATTAGGGAAGTCATATATCTTGAGGAGTCATATTTCTTACCAATCTATGTCTTGTAGCTTAATTTTTACCCTAAGAGATGATATGTACAATCCTCACTATAGTACAATGTTTGATGATTTCCAAGAAGTGTAAGAAAATAATCTCTCAAGATAAGATATTTATCCTCTTTAGAGTTCAATCCAAAGGTAAAAATTAAATCATTTTGAACACAAATGCCTCTACAAGAGGTTCTTCTAGGAACAAAAACATGACTATACCAACTAGTGGAAGAATATAGATACATCTTCACTTCATCTATGGGCATACCTCTTCACTATCAAGTAAATTATGCCACTGATTTCACACTTGACACCATTTTTCTCAATGGAATTATATACAAACACTCCATTCTAGAGAATGCTGAGATTATGTGCTAGATTCAAGAGCTAGTTCAAAGGGTCCAAATCAAGCCAAGTTCCTCACCTTACAAGAGCTTGATCATACTAGTTTAGAATAAGGATAAAACATGGTGAATAGGAATCAACTAAAATGAATTAAACAAGTCAAAATCAAGAAGTTGTACCCCATCCATAGATCGATGATTTTATCAACCAGTTGAATTTGCAAATATTTTTAGTAAGATTGATCTTAACTCAGGCTATCACCATGTGTAAATCAAGATAGTTGATGTATGGAAGAGAAACTCCAATTCAAAATAAGGTATCTTTAATAATGGTTGGAAATTTCATTTAGTTTTACTAATGCACCAAAAACATTCATGAGGATGGTGGATGATAACTTATGTCCATCCACAAAATATTTTATGGTTGTCTACTTTGTGACACTCTCATCATTATAGGAAGAGCATTTGAAACACATTCAACAAGTGTTGATCATGAAACAATACAGGATATATTCCATCCTGGGGAAGTGCTCATTTTACATAAAGAATTCAACGTTATGGATACATTATATATGAGGGTGATGTGCATATGGATTATTCCAAGGTGTAAGTAATCCACAATTAGTTGGCGCCAATGATGTAAATAGAAATTGACAACTTCTTTGGCCTTGCCAACTTTAATCATAGGTTTGTGTTGGGGTTATCCCATATTGATCGACCCTGAAGATACATTACCAAAGGGTGGGGCTAAGTAAAAGTATTTTGGGGATGAGGCTTGATAAAAAGAATTCAAGGATTTGGATTGTCTCATCTTCTTGGCACCAATCATGATTCTTCTCGATTTATGACAATCATTCAAATTATATACAAACACCTTATATTAAGAAATTGGCATAGTCCTCACTCAACATGGACAATCCATGGCATATCATATCAAGACACTCTGACATAATTCATAAATACCTCTTTCTACAAGGAGTTTAAGTCCATTATTTAGGCTTGTGAGAAGTTGAAGAATTAAATTTTGGGAAAGGAAACAAGCATCCACATTGACCACAGGCCCATACAATTTATATATACTTGGGTCATGTTATAAACAACTGACACCATAAGTGGTTTACTTAGTTTCAATAGTTCCATATAAACATCCAATATAAGAAGGGAAGCCATAATCAAATTAAGAACTATGTCAACTAACTTTCAATTGTAGAATTTACCATAATCCTCAACTCTAGTGGAAAGAAGGATATATAATGGCCCTGTTTTATTGGAAATAATATTTACTTCCTTACTACATGTTAAACACCAGTTTCATATCAATGAGTTTTCTACTTCCGCCTCTAGGATTGGATTTTATTCCATTTAGGCCATCTTTGTGTTCCTTTTGTTGTGAGTGAGAAGATGATTTGGGAATTCCTTTGCAAATGGGTGGAAATACATATTAGCATGAATAATATAGTGTTCGTGTTCTAAACCTACTTATATTGGCCAAATCTTGGATGAGACATTGGAAAATATATCATATCATGCACCAACAATGTCATTTCCAAACACACATTCTAGTAGCAAGGATTGTACACTCATTTTTATATCCCAGATAATCCTTTGGAGTCTATCTCCATGGACTTTATGCCAACTATACCATGAACCAAGCATGTTCATGATTGTGTTTGTGTAGTCATCTAGTTTTCTAATATGGAAATTTGGGAATCCTAAAAGAAATTTAGTGACATAATAGAAGGAATTTCTAAGATCTTCTTCATGGATGATTTTTTTGGGTTCATTTTGGGTTGACAATGACCATTGGTTATAATAGGGACAAAATTTTCTTGAGTATCTTCTAGTCTAGCCTTTGTTCCATGATGGATATTACCACGATGACCACATCAAGTGTCTTCCATCCCCAAATTGATAGATAGAGAAAGGTGGTCAACAACATTAGTGTACCCATGATTTGGATGTATGAATCCAACGTCCATATACATGGGATGGAATTATTTCTTACATTCAACATAACAACAACATAACTCTTCATAGATGGATATTACCACGATGACCACATCAAGTGTCTTCCATCCCCAAATTGATAGATAGAGAAAGGTGGTCAACAACATTAGTGTACCCATGATTTGGATGTATGAATCCAACGTCCATATACATGGGATGGAATTATTTCTTACATTCAACATAACAACAACATAACTCTTCATAGTTTCTATTGGCCACAACCCTCGCGAGGCACACCTAAGGTTCTTCCATTTTCCCCAATAAATGTATGCCTACCACTGCATCAACACTATAAGAATCATTCATGCCTAGAAGGTGGAAAACAAAAATTCCAAATATTTTGAACATATTTACCACATCTAGAAATAGGTGCATGGAATTATGCAAAAAACAATGCTAGGTATATGCACCGCCATGATCAACATTGGGTTCCACACTAATACAAGGTCATTAATAAAGTGTGGATGCATTTATATAAGGCAAAACTTATAGGTTCTAATTGAAAGCTAAGACCTCTTTGCTAAGAAATGTGCATCATCATCAAGGAATTGGCTAAGAATGATTTTATACTCTAGCTGCCACTTTACCTTTGTTTACACCTTCTTTGTATTGTGAATTTCCTTTGTTCATACTTCCCACCTTAGTTCGGCACATTAGTGGTGGCTAACAAATTAGACACTACATATTTAAACCACAATTGCATTAAATAAGCTACAACAAATAGGATCATGGACACGAAGATGAATAACACTTGCTAGCAGAATACACAACACTATTAGGCTATTAAAGTAGGGCAACTTCTTCATAGGGAATGTGGTTTTTTCCCAAATGATATAATAATTTTATGCAATGGATATCATTTATTTGTAATAGGGGATGATTGATCTGGGAGATTGTTTGAGAGTAAACTTAATAATTTAGAATTGAAAGGTTCCTACTAGTTTGCAAGTCCTAAACTTCTAGTGCATTTTATAGGCCCTTCCTATGTATTTTTTTCCATTTTGGACAACCAAAAACCCATTGGTGGGATAGAGTTGTCAAAATTGTAGATCTCATCAACATTTACAATGGTCTAAACAACACCCAAAAGAAATTTTGTATGCAAAAGGTATGGCCCCAAGAAGTTGACACTCTAACTGGCTTTTGTGGGTTCACATTTCTTTGACCATATTAGTACTTAGGGTTAGGTTTTTTGAAATTTTAAAGTTTTTACCTCTTACGATTTGAAAAATGATTTTGAAAAATGATTTGAAAAATATGATAAAATATAGTTTTGAAAAATATGGTAAAATATAGTTGCATCCCTTTGTTAAGGGTTTTTTATCATCTCCATTTATTAAATTTGTAGCTTCAACTCCCCAACAACTTCCTTATCATCAAAGACGACTTTTGAAGACATCATTTATTAAATTTGTAGCTTCTACTCCCCAACAACGACAGGTTGGTAACAAATCTTACATCATAGAAATGCAGGTTGGTTACAAGCATATTATATAT
>CBVK0102816401.1:0-31793 GCA_900067695.1 Picea abies
TCACACATAAGATATACACATAGACAGATTTTCACGAGGAAACCCATAAAGGGAGAAAACCTCTTCTTCTTCGAATGATAGGTACTCTTTTAAGTTATGTACATCATCTATGTTTGAGCACAACCTCAAAGTGAGGCTAGTACCTCTTTTTTACAAGCTCCAACTTGTTGAGAGAACCAACACTCTGGTTTCTCTAGCACCCACTAGAAGGAAGCACCAACTCCCTAAGTGTTCCAGCACCAACTGGATGGAAGCACCTACTTCCACTTATACAAGAACCAACTTGTATACATAAAACTCTATGTTTTCCCAAGCACCACCCTGCCACCCTATTTTTCTAGCCACTACCAGATGAAAGATCCAACTTTCAATATTCAAGCACCAACTTGAATAACAAAGGACTACAGTCCTCCCTAGCACCACCCAACCTCCCTGATTATAAATAAATGATTGAATAACCAACAATACATGTGTTTCAATTCTTACCACTTCTTCTCTGTTCTGCAATTCTTCTCTGCTTTTATTTTTTTTATAATTATGCTCTACTTCTATCTATTCTGCAGTTCTTCTCTACTTCAAACTATTATGCAATTATGCTCTTGATTCATTCTATTTAGCATCTCTGAGTTTTATCTCACACTATGCATACTCTAATTTTACCTTTATTACATTTCAACTCATTTTTCCATTTCGAACAACCAACCTACCACAGTCATTGCATTTCCATTTTATCCTATACCACCTTTTCAGTTACACCTTGAATATCCAAGAAAACGCATCAACAACTGAATCGCCAAACTTCCAAGAACTATGATTTAGTTCTGCTAATTGAATTGTAACTAATCAATTAACTGTGAAGTGCAACAATATCCCTTCAATCATATTCCCAATTAATCAACATCATTGGATTAATTTTGTAGGGTCTCGCATTTATCTCATATGCCCATTGGCTGTGACCGAACACTAAGCAAAATTGATTTCACAATTTCGCATTTTGACATTCTTGTGATGAAGGGTCTCAACTCTCCATGTTGCGATCGTCAAAATAGAGCTTGGCTTCACTAGATCCTTCCCTTCTCATGACCATCGGTGGTGACTTGGCGCTTATCGAAAAATCACTTCGTGATTCGCAACTTTGGGACTCCTATGCTGAAGAGTCTCGACTCTTTATGTCGCGACTGTCGAAATGGAACTTCGCTAGATTGGCTCCTTCCCTTCTCGTGACCATCGATGGTGATCAGGCGCTTATCCATAAAGCGTGCTTCATGATTCACAACTTTTGTCGTGAGTCTCCTTGACTCCTCCAACTCCCAGTATCCGAAACTCTGAAATGGAGCCAGATCAATGGTCCACACTCTCCCTTGATCAACAAATCAGATTGAATCACGGTTTTGCGTTTCACGATTTCAAGGGATAGAGCTCCTCCTTCCTTTGACTTTCCAGTAAGCGAAAGGATGACCTCTCACCATGTGTAGTCTGCATCCAACAGTCCACGACCCTCGATCCAAGGGTTCATATCAATCCTCGATTCAACGGCCGAGATCATTTCGGGATATCACATAGCTCGAGTTCCCACACCATGCTCTGTTGACTCCTCCAATGTGCAATTCAGTGAAATTACAATCGCTCACCACGTGTCCTCCTCGACAATGGACGATCCTCCTACTTTTGGGACTTTATAAGCCCACTTCATTTTGTACTTAAATATCTTGCTCCTTCTTCTGGATCCAACAATGGTCATTCCTCGTGCTCAGATCCATCGCCTGATATTTGTTCTCCTATTTTGTGCATTCCTCCTATTTGCATTCAGATCTTACGGTCATCGGGAATTCTGAGTGGGTGATCCAATGATCATTGTTGATCTTCACTATTAATATTTCCATGCCATCATTGTTGCGCTACTGATTGTGCTGATCTCGCCATGAATTTGATGTGTTGTTGATCGTACTAATCTTGCCATCAATGAAAAGCACGCTGCCTGCATCTTCTGTCTGTAAATATGCCAACAACTAGCTCAAGACCCAACTCTCTATATTCTAACCTTGTCAAGGACATGCACTAAGAAACAACAAGGAGAAGATTACTCTGATACAACTGATCCAAGTTATATTGAGAATGAAATGAAGGAAAGGTTATAACAAGGAAACACACAAATATATTGCAAGAAACATGGTAATACAATGAAACTCATATTCCATTAATCATTGTTTGAAATACAAAAAATTGTAAAATGCACAGCAGACAAGCTAGCTAGAATGGTGGTAGCATGTCTTTGAAGATAAATATGTGATGGCTATGATCATTCGCAAGAAAGAGGTAGAAAATTCATTTTAACATAAAGCATCAATGACAAAACCAAAATAATCCAAAACCCGAACCCCAAAAGATGAGACAACAAAAGGTTTTTGGGACTTGATGTCATTAGTTGATGCATCAACTTCCCGGAGGCATAAATTTTGTATACGATCTATGTTTGGGGTACTCAGTACCTCGTCAGAAAGGTCTATTCAAGGAGTACACATTCTATTTATCCTAAAAAAACCATTTGGCTACATGTTATACACCGCCAAGCCAAAAAAACATCATTTAGGGACTCAAAACAACCCTGAAATTTGTGGACCCAAAAAACTATAGAAAAACTACCAAGATGTGGAACAAGTGGGTGGCCACCAGTCTCCCCCTAGATGAAATATCATCCAACACATCATTTCTCTTTGATAGAGATAGACTCACACTATAGAAAAAGACAAATTAATAGTGTAAAAAATAAGAAAAAGTGCAATGTCCAACCAAAATTAATATATGTAGTGTTGTCCCACATTGAGGAGAGTGCAAGGTCCAAGCCTAACCTTGAGACCAACCATCGCAATATTTTATAGCATGATCAAAATAATGCAAGAGTCAAGGTAAACTATATCAACTTCATAACAAACATGTATTCTAGAGTATTGGTTTCCCTTTGTCTCATCGACTATGTAATATAATTGTATTGCTCAAACCTAGAGAGCCTCAAGTGTGTAGAGAGGTATAATGATCTTAATTGATCAAGTCAAAGAGAATGAACTAGTGAACAATCATATCCTTTTCAAATACAAATAGTTGTTGACAAGCTATCAAAGGAGACACACTAATCTCATAAAATTATATATCTTGTGCTCATAGCTTTTCAAAATTGTTAGATGAGAATCTTGTGCTAAGATTTTAAAATTTTTCTATGAAAACCCAAATTACAAACACCCAACACAATCCAACAATGATAAAACATAAAATTCAAAATTTCATGAAGATAAATCTCTTGTGATAGGCATCATGGGGATCCTTTGACAAGTCACATGTATGAACTTTGAAGCCAATGAAAACTAATCAATGTTGTCCAAGCAAACCAATAATGATTCTTATAAAGAAAAAACATAAGGTGAGACTTTAACCTCTTTGTGTTAGCTTCCCAATCATCAGAAAGTTCATTGGTTGACCAAGCTACCAATTCCTAATGGGCACTATCCTTCCCTAGGGACCCTTTAGATGCAATGGGGTTATATGAAAGGTATAATACTAGCAACTGTGAAGAGAGTGCATCCGTCAAGATTATTATGACACCCCACTTCAATGAAACTCTATATAGGCCAAAATCAACAACAATTCACCAACATAAAATTTACATTACAATAAACATCCAATATTAGGGAACAAAAATGTGTGGGATCTCTAGCTCAAGCCTTCTTTATAGGATTTATAGCTCAAGCCACTTGTCCATTTTATGAAAAAATGTGTAATTCCTTTAATTCATAATTACCTAATATTCATTTTTGGCTTTAATAGCCCACAAAAAATACATGCAAACATATATGAAGTGAGCGACATAGGGAGTTTACATTCAACAAACCCCTGAAGGGGAAATTTTATTCAATTATACCATTCCCGTGTGAGTTTCTATTTTACAATTGGTCCCTTTATATAACAATAAGGGACCATAACAACTATGTCATAATTATATGTTTATTTCGACCATATTCATATCTTCCTCCACAATATCTCAAATATTTCCATGAATCTCTCAACCAATCTTCATCCCTAACATCTCTATTTTTTTCTCGTATTTAAATTCTTCCATAGACTTCTATGCTTGGTCTACATTATTACAAATCCATCATATTATCCATGATTCAAAAGTAGTTTTTAATCCTTGATACTCCCCTTTAACGTGTACTTGTGATCTCAATATGCAATCTTCGACTCTCTCTTGAACTGGTCCCATCTTCATCTGCATCTTCTATGCTCTTTGTTTTCATCTTCTATCTTCTATGATATTTGTTATTCTTCATTCTTTATCCTCAATATTATTCAATGTTGATCTTTTACTTGCAAAATTAAGCAATGTGTTTGTTGAAATCCATAAAAAAAGTCACCATCCACTATATCTACCAGTTCTCTAAGAAACTTTTTCTCATACATGGTTCAACATCAATTTTGTAGTGATTATTTTTTACTCCCCGTACATCATCATCAATCATCATCCTAGGTTTTATTTGGATTACCTGTAACTACACTTTGTATTTTTCTAGGTTACCCTAAACCATAACATCCTCAAGTGGTTTGTACTTACCACAAATGATACATCAAGTGATTTTTGGTTGATTACAAACCTTCCTCTCTCATGACAAGCGGTTTTGGATTACCACAAACCTTGCACTACGAAGTTGTTTTTAGAGCACCACGATCTTTTCAACATAGAAATTATGGGGATACACTTTCCTCTACATGTCTTACATCATCATTGATTTAGGTACATACAATTTCAAAATTCCATTTTAGGCTTAATCTAGCCGTTATACAAAAATTGGGCCAAGATCATTTACTTTCCATCATAAAAAAAATATGTTTCTGGGAGGACCATTAAAATTCTTAAGGATTTTGTTTTTCATGGATTTATGGCTTTTCATCTAACACATGGTATTATTTATTTACCTTTCTTTGTTTCTACTTCTTTATTTTTTTGTGTCAAACTTTGTTCATTTTTTTGCGTTTCTCTTTTTTTGTTTCATTATTTTTCCTTCTTTTGATTTCTTCACTGACCTTGTTTTTTTTATTTTTTTATTTTTCAGGAGTCTATATCTTTCTTTCTTTGTCTTCTTCCTTCATATTGTTCTTTATGCCTTCTTATTCTTTGATTTCTTCTATTTTATTCTTCATTGATAGAGTCTGCATGTTCTTATCTCTTCTTCATCTTCTTTTGTCATCTTGCTTTCTCTTTCCTCTGCCATCTTCTTATGTCAATTTCCTCTTATTTTTTCTTTACACCTACAATCTTTTTCATTCACCTGAAATAGCATGCATACAAAAAATATGTTTCTTGTTGGAGTGTGTACAATTTCCAACAAGATAACATATGACAATGGATTGGAAAACTTAATTGATGCACCAGTGTCATGAATTTACATAACTTAAACTTGACTTCGACTTTGACTTTGACTTTCACTATCTTTTTACCAAGACTTCCTTACATAACCTATGCATACAAGGGATACATTGATTGGAAAAAGTGAAAGATAATCTCTCCTTCTTATTCGGTCTCGATTTAATTCTCCAACAAGAGCCTATAAATATTTTAGCACACCATAGACATTCCAAACCTCATCACTCTCCCAAATAAAAGTGAGTTCTTGATCATTAGTGTTCTTATGATTAGCATGGTATTGACAAAATGATTGAAACTGAGTAAATGGGTTGTTTGTGAAGGCTGAAAAAATGAAATGGGTTGTTTGTTGTTTATCAAGGTTTGATGCCAAATTTTGTCTTTAATATCCAACAAAAAATACATACAAACATATATGAAGCAAGGGACTAAGGGAGTTTACATGCAGCAAATCCCCGAAGGAGAATTCTATTCAGTTATACCATCCCCATGAATGTTTCTATTGTACAATTGGTCCCCTTGTATAACAATATGTAACCATAATATCTATTCCATAATTAGATGTTTATTTCAACCATATGCATAAATTTCTCCACAATATCTCCTTAAATGTTTCCATGAATCTCTCAACCAATCTTCATCTCTAACATCTCTTTTTTCTTCAAATATTTAATTATTCCATGTACTTCTATGTGTTGGGTATGTGTTATATTATTTTCATGATTATCCCATGTGTTTTACACTAGAATCATTCACCTGAAATAACATGCATACAAAAAATATGTTTCTTGTTGGAGTGTGCACAATTTCCAACAAGATAACCTATGACAATGGATTGGAAAACTTAATTGAGGCACCAATGTCATGAATTGACATAACTTAAACTTGACTTTCAATTTCACTTTCACTTTCACTATCTTTTTACCAAGACTTCCTTACATAACCTAGGCATACAAGGGATACATTGATTGGAACAAGTGAAAGATAATCTCTCTTTACACTTATTCGGTCTCGATTTATTTCTCCAACAAGCGCCTATAAATATTTTAGCACACCATAGACATTCCAAACCTCATCACTCTCCCAAATAAAAGTGAGTTCTTGATCATTATTGTTCTTATGATTAGCATGGTATTGACAAAATGATTGAAAATGAGTAAATGGGTTGTTTGTAAAGGTTGAAAAAATGAAATGGGTTGTTTGTTTCTTCTCAAGGTCTGATGCCAAATTTTGGCTTTAATATCCAACAAAAAATACATACAAACATATATGAAGCAAGAGACTAAGGGAGTTTACACGCAGCAAATCCCTGAAGGAGAATTCTATTCAGTTATACCATTCCCATGAATGTTTCTATTGTACAATTGGTCCCTTTGTATAAAAATAAGTAACCATAATATCTATGTCATAATTAGATGTTTATTTCAGCCATATGCATAAATTTCTCCACAATATCTCCTTAAATTTTTCCATGAATCTCTCAACCAATCTTCATCCCTAACATCTTTTTTTTCTTCTTATATTTAATTATTCCATATACTTCTATGTGTTGGGTATGTGTTATATTATTTTCATGATTATCCCATGTGTTTTACACTAGAATGGGAGCAAGGGGGGCGAGGTCACCCACCCCCCTATTCAGGGGAGTATCCCTTGAAAAAAAATGGGTTGTTTTTTGGGGGGGGGGGGGGGCACCCACCCCCCTGTTCAGGGGAGTATCCCTTGAAAAAAAAAGGGTTGTTTTTTGGTTCATTTTTGTCCTAATTTTGGTGTTTTTCGGCCATTGGTTTTTCATCCCATTGTAATGTAATTATGGACAAGGAATCTAATCTGGGTCAATGGATTACGGATTTGGATGTCCCAAGGCCCTATATATTAGTAAAACAATTTTGGGAGAAATTTTTGAGGAAGCCAAGAAGGTGGAGAAATAAATGCTCACTTTTGTGGGAAATACAAGAGAAAAGGATAACAAATCTATAGTGTTAAATAATCAAAATATTTTATCAACCATACTTATATAGAAGGAACCTACTTATTTGGAAAGTGTACTTTAAATGGTTAAAAAATTCTCTAATGAAGTAGTTGACCTCAAAAATGGTTTTGGTGAAGGGACGTCTAACCAAAGAAAATTTAGAACTTTTCATAGAAGAACTAATACCCAATAAAAATGCCCAAAACTTTCTAATTTAAAATCAATTATGGAGGAGGTGGGAATAGAAAACGTTTTCACTTTCCATCAGGCTAATGACTCTAAGAAAACGTGTCCTTAGTGGATCAATTCCATGATCTTGGTTATAAATCAACTTCTTTTTCAATAGTCACTATCAGATAAAACTCGCCAAGAAGTTGAGATTGAGGATATTTAAGAGGAAGGGGAAGAAATAGGTGAAGAAACTATGTTCCTTTGGAACTGGGCACTTGAGCCCGAGGAGGATGTAGTAGGAGAAGTGTTAGTGGGAGAATTTCATGCTACTCGATCTACCCTGAAAAATTATAACCTAATAAGTAAAGGGGATATCTCCAATATAAATACTCCTTCTAAAACCAACATAATTTTTATGAAGGTCACATCCTCTTCTCAAACTTAGAATAATGCAACTCCAATTCAACCCAAGATTTCCACTAGTGTTACCCAAACCCATAAGGCCACAATGGAAAACCCAACCTTGAAAACTATGGAGTACAATGTCATAGAAGATATGAAAAACAAGAGATCCAACGTTTCCATGTATGACATATATAGCCTCCCTCAATATAGATATTTACTCTTGATCACCCTCAAGTATCTCTCTAATTCTCAACAAAAAAATATAGCTACTTGTGAGAGAAAACAAAATCCCATTGAAAATAGACATAAAATTGAAGATAGTTGGGAAGTTTAAAAAGAACAAAAAGATAAAATAAACATAGCTAGCATAGGCATGCACTCAAAATAAAAAACACCCCCATTCCTCTTAACTTCTGAAATCTACAATTATAATGTACACAATTATTTAGTAGGTTTGGGAGCATCATCCAATGTGATACCATATTCATTGTGTTTAAAAATTAATGTCATTCCTTCCAAGTGTACCATTCGAATCATTTAGTTGGATAGGTCTAATGTGAAATTTATGGGTGATCTTAAATATGTCATGATCATATTATCTTCAAATCCTAGAGGATACCAATTTATCAATATCATTATTGTTGGAATTCCTAAATATCACAGTTGATTGTTGAGTACAGATTGGTCACAAAAGTTGTTTGGTTATTTGTATACTGACAGGTCACACCTATAATGGCCTTAAAAAGGAAAAATGAATCAAATTAGGGTATACAGAGAATCTCACATGAAACACACCATTATAGAGTTGGAAGGTTAGAATGAAACTATCAATTTCCCACATTCAATTATCAGAAATTACTTATTGGAAACCAACTTTGAGTGTTATGCAGCTCAACAATCACCTCTTGAATAAAAAAACATGGTCTAAACTCATTCATTACACATAGGATAATGATAATGATTGTATAATAGTATATTTATTTAGTACTAGTTCATTTGATGTAAATGTAGATACCAACATTTGGACTCTTTTTTTTTATGGCTCCACATCACATGAAGGAGACAAGGCAAGTTGTATTATTATTTATTCATACAAGAAAATGAATTTGATCCCATACCAATTAGAATCTGAGTGCACCAATAACATGACTAAGTATGAGGCTTCTCTCCAAGGTCTCGAAAAATATATCGATCTAAAGGTAAAATTCTTAAAGGTTTTTCGTGACTCGGAAATCATCATCAAACATATAAAAAAAAATCATACACTATCTATCTCCACATCTAAAAGTTTCCCAATTGGAAGTTTAGAAGTTGATTAATAATCTTGATGGATTCAAAATCACTTCCAAATGTCATTCAAAAAATGTAGCAACTAATATGTAGCCAATACTACTTCAATTTTTCCTCCTCTAAATAATGGATTCTCTCTTGAATTCATGTTTTGTCCCTTAGTCCCAAATAATATAACCAAGTAGAGGGTGTTCAATGATGATAAATAGATTACTAAATTATTCACCAATGTAATCACATTTGAGGATGTTGGTATAGATGACGAGGAAAAAAAACAATTTACAGAACTATAGGGATGGCATGCACAACCTCAAAAGTAACCCAATCCCCAAAGGAGTTTTGACTCTAGAAAAGTTTTTTAATTTACAAACAAAGTTTTGGAAAATAATTCACATGAAGATAAACAAATATTCTATGAGTCATGCATTAGCTAACTTGGGTACTAAGGAAAACCCCAAATACATCAATTTGGGAACCTATTGTTGAGAAGTAGAAAATAGGACTACATACAACTATTAAAGCAATATAATAATGTCTTTAAATAGACTTATGATGATTTAAAGACTTATGATGCAAATATCTCACACCATTTCATCCCACTCAAAGAAGACTCAAGCCATTTCAATAGAAGTTACACAAATTTCATCCAACTTTTGAGAAACTTATACAGAAATACCTAAAGAAGCTACTAGATTTTAAGGTCATCTTCAAAGTCTTCTATTCTACTTATGTGGTGAATCTGGTGCCTATCAAGAAGAAATACGAGGATACTAAATTGTTTGTATGTTTTTGAAATATTAATGAAGCATCTAAAAAAGATAATTATTTGTTCCTTCACTGGAAAAAATATTACAACTCATCTCTAGAACTGAAATGTTCTCATTATTAGAAGGGTTTTCTAGCTACAATCAAGTTTTGGTAGCCAAATCTAATCGATTGAAAACCACTTTCCACACAAAGTGGGTAACATATGCATATTAAAGAATTCCATTTCAAATCATAAACATAGGTGTGATGTTATAACATCCAATGTACATATCCATCATAAGAGTGATTGGTCAAATTGTTGTGGTATACCTTGATGACATTATAGTTTGTTTTGAAAGAAGGCCAGACTACCTACAACACCTAAAATAGATTTTTGATATATGTCAGAGGTATGGTATATATATAAATCCAAATAAGATAATCTTTGTTGTTTCAAAATGGAAATTGCTTAGATATGTCATGTCTAGGGATAGGGTCTCTGTAGATCCATAATGAACCAAATACATCATGCAAATTCCCATGCTCAATAGAAAGAAGTATTTGTAGTCTTTCTTTGGGAAACCAAATTTCATATGTAGGTTTGTATCTAACTTCATTGAGATTTCCAAACATATACAATAAATGATAAAGAAGGATTCCTAGTTCAAATGGACCTCTATTTATAAAGAGGGTTTTGACATAGTCAAGGCTACCATAGATTCAACACCAACATTACACAACCTAGACTTCAATAAAGACTTCTCTATTTATACATTCACATTTGATCATTCTCTTCCGGTAGTTCTCACACAAAAGGATGAGAAAGGGAATGAATATTTGATGTCATTCATGAACATTGGTATATAAAGGGAATAAATTGACAAACATGAATTCATTGTTTATAAAGTCGTTGAACAATTCGGGCCCTATATCCTAAAGAACCAGAGAAAGATAATAATACCCACCTATATTTGAGGTCACTATCCATATAGTAAGAAGTTAGGGAATGAAGAGGAAACTAATTGACAAACATCTAGGAACATGATTTATATTTCAAACCTACTACCATAGTCAAAGGTCAAGGTCTATGTAGAATAGAAGCAGAAGAATTGGACCTAATTGATTCATCATACGAAGATTGGGAAAATGAAATGTCACTCTACACTCAATAAATTATGCACGTTCCCATCATAATAGACTCTTGGTACAACAATTTGAGATAATATCTACATCAATATACTCCTACCAACCATCTCACTCCAAAACAGAAAAGGGAACTGAGGCTCAGGTCATCTTAGTAACAATTGACCAATACTGTCTCATTTGGAAATAATTACAATGACTTATTTAGCATATTTCTTAAGAAACATGATGCTGAGAATTTCCTCATAGAAATCCATGATAGACTAGCCAAGCGACATTCCGTTGGTGAAAAACATATTAGAATATCTTGAGAGCTAGTTATTATTGGTCAATGGTATTCATATATGCACACACATGTATCCATAAATTAAAAATTTATCAGAAGTGTGTTGGAAAGGATAAGAGACTAATTTTCCCTCTACAACTTGTGATGATTAGATAACCTTTTGAGAAATTGGGTCTGGATATTATTGGTGAAATTAATCCAAACCCCTCCAGGTAACACAAATACATCCTTAATACTATACACTACTTCACGCGATGGACTAAAGTTGTACCACTAAATAAGGTAAATGAGAAAGTAGTCATCCTATTCTTAGAGCACCATCTGATTACTAGGTTTGGAATGCCATCAACTCTTGTTTTTTATAACAATACTTATTTTTCTTCTTTGAATTTAATTGAGTTTTATTTAGAAAAGGGGATTATCAAAAGATACCCATCAAACTATTACCCCCATGGTAATGGTGTATCTGAGTCAATTAATAAAAATATGATACGAATTTTAAAGAGATGGCATTGATCACCACAGAAATTAGCATAATGCATTACCAAATGCTTTATGGGCTAAAAAGATAACTCCTAAGTTCTCTCTAGAAACTTCTCCATACTTCTTGGTTTATGGAAAATAATCCATTATCCCTTTGAATATATTCCTTCCATCTCTCCAATTATCCCAAACCTCATGTTGGAATATCTACTCAATCACTCAAAAGTGGGTTGATACCCTTCTTAAGATGGAAGAAGAAAGAGAGAAGGAAGATAATAAATTTTTCGTTAATCAACAAATGGTTAAGAGATGGTTTGACAAGAGATCAACAAGAGATAAATATTTTTAGGTGGTGGATCTCATTTTAAAATAAGACAATCCACAACACACTAAGTTTCAATAGTTATGGTTTTTTATTTTCCAAGTGGTTGAAAAAATCATAGGCATGTATAGGCTGAAAATTTTAGATCGAGAAGTAGACCTCGTTCATGTCAATGGCCATATTTTGAAGAGATATTTTAGTTAGTTTCCTCTTGGGAAATTATCTTGTATATAAGTAGATTTCCTTCAATATTTGTTTTCAAAATCTTCATTACAAAAATTTTCTGCTTTCTTCTACTTTAAATAGAGTATTGGTAGTTTTCCTTTTCTTTGAACATCAATTACCTATTAATTTTCTTTAGTTTAGTTAGTTTATTTCATAAAGTATTTTTCTCTCCTCAAAAATAATTGAGTGCACATTGGGAGTGTTGTGATTTATTTAGGATCCCTAAGCATAGTTGATCGGATCCATGGAACTCTCCTTTGATCCCATAGGTTAAAAAAATGCTTCACAAAACTATATGTAATCAGTGCCTTAGTTTAGGTATTTGAGATATCAACTCAATTGAGAAACACAACTTAGATAATGAATGGATATGCATAGCTCAGAGCTCAAGTTTTGAATGCCTCACTAGTCACCTCCAAGGCTCCATCAATACACATAATAGTGGTTGATGTTTTACTTAGAAGCTAATGTAGCGTCTAGTGTTATACATATAAGGAAGATTATCATTATCAATTTAGGCATATATAAAACTAGTTCTCAGATATATAATAGGTATTATCCCACATGCATTTAAAGGGTTACTGATATCCCCGATCCACCTCTCTTGAAATGAAATCAAAAGGTAAAGTCTTGGAAAAGGCATTTCAGATCATCTTGAACATGAAAGTATCTTTATTCGGACTATGGACGCTTTTTATAAATAAAGAAAGGCATGTGATACTAGGGTAATGTTTCCAAGGCTATGGATGCTCACTGGAAATGGGGAAACACCTAGAGAAAAAGAAAAAACAACTTGAATAAAAATTCAACATCCTTTATTTGCAACAACTCTATAGCACTATGTTGGCATTTGAGGAAGAATCAAGTCAAGAAATAGACTCCATCTATTTGGCCTTGCATCTATAATTGGAAATTAACTCAAGCCTAAAGTGGTTCTCATTTAGTTTATCAAAGGTAAAGGGACAAATGGTAACCCATAGGAATGGAGAAAAGATTCTTAATGAAAGGTGATTGTTTTCCTTATCCAAACCTATAATCATCTAACATTTTGTTTGCACAGTTCCATGGATTTCTTAGTGTGTTACCAAATGTTGAGCAAACAATAACTTCCCCGTACCCTTTTTAGGTCTTTTCACATGACAAAGACAAAAAAGTGTTGGTACCCCTCCTTTTTTGTTTTAAAATCTTGGAAAACTAGTCTTTATAGATTTCATATCATGACTTAGAGAATTTTTTACTTTGAGAAAGTCTCAAAATATTCTTAAGGATTCCATCAACTTTTTCAAATTGCTTTTCCAAATTTTGGACTAACTTTGATTGACTAATATCTTAAGTACATGGTATAATAGCTTTGAAAATTTTCAATATCTGTGACTTGGCACAACCAAAATTATATTTTCCATGATACACCACAAAGTTGTAAAATTTTCATGTCTGCAATGAAATACACTTCTCACGAAAAGAAAAATCCAATGTTCACAACTTCAAGAAAGTTTTCAAAGTTCAATTACTTTGCAACTTAGAGAACTTTTCTATCCCACGATATATTGCAACCTCAAAAACTTTTGAAGTTGTGATGTATCACAAGTTTTAAATATTTCTTTATTACAATGTATCACAACATGAATGTTTTATTCACAACAATGTATCACAACTTGGAAGTTTTCTTCAACACAATGTATCATAGCTTGAAAGTTTTATTCAACTTGATATATCATGGCTTGAAAATTTTCTTCATGGTGACACATCCTAGGATGGAAACTTTGATACTTATGACATAGTGTAGGTTAAAAAAAAATTCTTACAATGTGATAAACCACATTGACACGAATTTTATTCAAGTGAGGAACATGCCAAGTGACCCTTTTTAAAAGGGTCAACTCTTGTTTATAAAATGTGACAAAGGTATTTTATTATTCATTATATTTTTCACTTCTATATTGGAGCACATTAATCATCGATTGAGACAAAGGATAGTAAAGATCCTCTCATGCCAGTTGCGATAAAAAAGGTAATCACCCATCTTCAATCACCTACTTGGTTGTTGCCACATGTATTCTACTCTAGGTAAGCATTGCACCTCCCAATTGAACCTTTCTTTTATTTTCCTTGAATATATAATTAGTCTTTAGGTTTTAGATTTATTTTTTTTGGTTTGCCACCTAATAAATAAAAAATAGAAAAAAAAATTTATTGTGCAAGCACAACTAAAAATTTCACATTTTAGCACACAAACACACACAAAAAAGAGACAATTCAAAAGTACTCTAGACCATCTCCTGCCAAGAAAATTGTCGTAGCCACACAAATAAAAGGGGCTCTTGGAATCAAATTTAGGGTCCTAGTTTCAAATCACTATGAAAGGGGAAAAATTTGTACCCTATATCACCAAACAATTTGTTCGATTTCAAAACCAAAGGGAGTAGGGAAGGTAATAGGTCACAAATAACAATCACGTTTTGGTGAATGACCTTCTCCTTAATTGGCATGATCAAGGGAAGAGTAGATATCATGTGAGGAATTGAGGGACTTCCCTCATTTCGTTTGGTCAAGAAAATGGAGAGAAGAATCTGAACCGAGAAATCCATCCTATTACTAAGTCAAATTGAGTTAGCCAGTGAGATTGAACCCAACAATAAGCCAAAGAAACATGCCCAAAAGTATTCTTGCAAAGCCTTAAAACCCTTGATCATGGAAAGATAATAAAAGTGTAATACTTGAAATGGGTTCTAAATTCACTAATTTTATCTCCTCAACATAGTTTTTTTCATTATTATCATTTCCTTTATGCCAAGACTTGAGACCTTTGATCCAAAATCTCAAGAATGGATACAAAGTGAATTTTTTTATTGAAGGATTTCAAATTCTCCTAGAATTCCCAACACTAAAAGACATGGTTCCTGAAAACACTTCATGAGAATCATGCCTCCTCTATCTTCATTTTAAGAGAATATTTTTCCCTATAATAGGAATTTTACTTTGATTTTGGTGTCTAACTCCACTAGTGTGCTCTATTGTTGAAATTAATGAGTCACGTGATTGAGAGATGGCTTTGAAAATACAAATAAAGCAAAAGGAACTTGTGATTTGTTGGCCCTCAAACAAGTTTTGAGGATACCTTGGTCGGAGTTGGCCCACTTTTGGACTTCGACACATTGTTCGAAGAAGGACCACCCAACCGGAGCTGAGATCCCGGATCTCACCCATTTTTGCGGGATATGTGGACCCAATAAGGGGTTCTCTAGGGTTTTTCTAATGGGTTATGGGATGTCGAACCATGGGGTTTTCCCATGTTTGGACATATTGTAAGGGTTTGTAAAATAAAAGAAGAATGTATGGTAGAAGTAGTGGTCTTTTTTAGCTTAGTGCAAGTAGTTGAGCTCCTCTATGCAAAAGAATGTATGTATGTTAAGGATTTGTACTCGATCGAGAGTTGGCTTTGTGCATTGACCTATTTTTGGAAGGAGGATCTAGTGCTTAGTGCAAAGATCTCTCGTCTAGTGCAAATCTCAGCTCTATGGCTTAGTGCACAGAAGTAACAAAATGTAAGAGATTGATGAATAATAAAGAGGCAAAGTTGTTGGTGGACATATCCCCATACTGGGGTGGACCACGCATATCTTGTGTCTTTGGTTTGCTTTGTGCTATGGTATTTATGTTATATATGTTATGTTTTGCTTAGTGCTTAGATTAGATGTGTAATGAATGTGTATGTGTTGCTTAAATACATTGCTTATGTTAGAATGCTAGATTTGATTCAGAGTGCTAAGTGCTAAGTGCTAAGTAGTTGAAGTGATTAATATTTTTTGTTACTGCACTAGATGTATCTTAGATATGTTTTGCGATGCTCATAAGGTGAATAAAATAATGCATGTCTCTTCCTAGCTTTATCAGAATACTTGTGAAGTGTTATAATCACAGATCTATGTCCCAGCCTAGTTACAGACACTTGCATCCTATAGGGCCCCCTGCTTCTACCTCGGGTGAGACTTCGCTTGCTGTGCAAGTGCTGCCAAAAGGGTCGGTAGTCGGGGTTTTGTTGGTGCGTTGTTAAGCGTTGTCGGGACTTGAAACTATGATTGTTGGGAACTAAAGTAAATCTATGTGCGTAGATCTGTTGTTGAAGTGAACAATACTCTACTTGACTTGCGAATCTATGTGCTAAGAAAGTAAGCTGATTTGAAGAAAAGAGGTAAGATCCTAAAAGAGGTAAAGATTTGTGCTTTGAAAAGAGTAAGATAAGTGAAAATTTTTGTTTCAAAAGCAAGAGTTTAAGTATGTTTAATAGTTTTTTTCCTAGTCTGAAGGCTAGGGCACAGTTGAAAGAAAGAGATGATTTGAGTAACTTTAATGGAAATGAAGAAATATATGTTATTCCTATGCAAAGAAATATTTTATGGACTAATAAGTGGATGCAGGAACCCAGAAAGAATATTTGCAGATTGCAGGTCCGACACTATGATCCTAGTGCGTAGTACAGAAGAGGTTGGGGAACATTTAAAATAAAAAGAGGATTAACTTTGTGTTATAAGTGCAGAAGGTCGAGACATCTTGCTAAGGAATTCCCTGGCGCAGGTCCTATTTTTCTTTGTTGTAAGATTGTTGGTCATGAGGTTGAGGATTTTCTAAAGATGATTGCTAAAGTTGAAAGGATGAACATGAGACAAGAAAACTATGAAGGAAGTCAAGAGATTAAGGGCTTGTTAGAGAAAAGGCCAGAGGATGTTCAAACTACATTAGTACAACTGAAATAAATGATTGATGCTCATAAAGATGTCAATTTACTAGAGATCCTAAAAGTAAAACAATGCATAAGTGAAAGAATAGAAGACTTCGACATAGACTATGTCTTGGATGAAGAAACACAAGTGAATATTATAACAAAAGAAACTTCGAAAATTTTGGGAAAACCTGCTATGATACCTTCATTGGGAAGGATAGGCTTGTTTAAGGGAAATATGATAACCCTATGTGGAAGAGCTACTAATGTACCTATTATTGTTCATGGTGCATCGACTGAAGAAGAATTTAAGTCATTAGATTTGTTTGGGACAACACCCCTTTCCCACTATTGCTAGGTATGACTTGGATGGAGAAGGATTAGATCAAAAGAAAAGAAGAGGAAGAAGCCACAAAAAATAAAAAACAAGAACTAAGGGATTTTATATCTAGAAAAATAGACCGACTAATAGAAGAACGAGAGGATAAGTCAAAGAACCAGAACAAAGTAACAACGTTGAAGGGATAGAAAGTAAGAGAATTAGCTATCAAGGTTGAAAGAATGCAAGAAGGTTTGAAGGACTTATATATTCAAGGAAGAAGTATACCCACTCAGGAAGTGTTAAGAAAAGAGATATTAACTTCAGACCCTTTGAGGGCACCTCCATAGTGCGAAGCCATTGTGCTAGGGGAAGATAAGAATAAGAATGGAAAGAGGATCCAAGAAATAGTTAGAGAGACTTAGATCACAGGGAAGAAGGCAAGGAAGATCAATAAAAAGAAGGTTAAGTTGGAAAATCTACAAGAAGCTACAGAAACCAGACAGAATACTTCATAGACTGGAATGTTGCAGGAGGCAGGTTCGCAGGATTTGAACCTCGCTGGAACAACACGACCATATAGAATGGGACTTCACCCTGGCAAAGTCATATGACCATTGGAGACACCCCAACCATTATAATGATGCTCCATAACGGTTAGAAAACATATTTATGGGTTGATGGATCGATTTTGGGATGTTGAGACCATGCCATAACAGACATATTCACATTGATGGAAGCATTCCTGGTCGTTGGAATAATCCATTATGAGGCATTCTTATTTAACTCGTTAGTTTTTGCATCGGGGCCACTTTTGTCCACCCGTAATTAACTGATCCAAGAAGAGAATTGTCCATGTGTCGAGATGTGCTATCTAAAATTAGACCCCACCTGTCAGTTTGTCTACCCCAACCTGTCTATTTAAGATTTGGAATGTCGAGTGAGCTTAGGGAATTAGAGAAGTTTGTCGAGGAAGTCCTCAAGAAGCTAATGGTCAGCAGACCGATATCTAAAGGTGTCCAGGCATCGTCGACTAGGGGAATGCAGGCTTCCCCTTCGATTGGACATCAATCTGGCCATGATAACCTCATGAATGAGAAGTGAAGTAATCACCGCGACGATATGGCTAATGTGAAGAAGATCTCATCGATCCTACCCGAGTACATTCCACCTTTGGTTGGCACCGTTCGACAACATCCCACAAGATTATGAGTACACCATGTTCACCGCGTATATTCTAAAAGGAATACGCATAGTTGAGAGTCAGTTAGGAAATATCCCACATTTTGGTCCCCACTAGGAGGTTAACGCTTGTGTTAAACTTCTCTTGTCGTGCTATCATGGAGGATACTTGTGGCTCGATAGAAGGATTATTGTGGATCCAGTGTTGATCCAATGGATCACCAAATTAAGCATGAAGGGTTCTGACCCTCAACAGTTTTACCCAGGGAAGGCCTCAGACCATTCCCTGGCACAACACATCAAGGAAGCTTATGGAGAAGTCGAAAAAGGAAAGCGAGGTTACAAGGTAGCCTCTATATAGGATGGCACAGTGTGCCTTTATTTCCAACTCATAGTTGGAAAGATCGTAAGGAATAACCGACCCACACAGGTCATCGGGTTCATGGTGGACCTCGCAAGAAAATGTGTGGAGGGAATGCAGATGAACTGGGTGAACTACCTCGTCAATGAGTTGGAGAAAGATTGTCGCAAAGCCCAGGATTTGGGATATAAATTGCATTACAGATAGTTGATCATTTTGATCTTATTTTTCTCTTGGAAAATTCCTGAAGGAGCCACCTTCCCAGAGATCGAGCCCTTGGAGTCGTTGGTCGCTCGGTTTTCCACCCTATGGTACACTAATGACATGAAGAAGCAATGGGAGTCCAATGTCGTGTTTCATGCATACTACCAGTAGTTAAAGGTCACTGTTGAATCATTTCTACGCATGACACTGTGCACCTTACACCAGTATCGACCAATAGAAAAGTTATGCGCTGATTCTCATTTCATCTACATAAGCGCGGATAGAGATGAGAAACATGAAGAATTGCAGTCGTACTACAAGATGACGAATGATGATATGGAGAAGATCACAAAGGAATGGCCAAAGGAATTCCTTGTACCTATTGTTGATGCAGATCTCTTTGATAATGACACCATAGGAAGCCCCATAGTCACTTAGGTTGAGCATGTCAGATAGTCTAGTGGGACGAAGTAGAAGAAAAAGCAGGAGGAATTCCAAGATATAGAGACTGATGAAGAGGACAACGCTTCTGAAGATAACGAGTCTGGCTCTCTCAAAGGAGGAGGAGAAGATGAAGAAAATGGAAAAGGAGGAGGGGATGAAGGAGAAGAGAAAGGAGGAAGTGAATCTACACTGCCTGCATGCCCCCCTACTAGAACAGTAACACCGCAAAAGAGGAAGGTTTCTCCAAAGAAACCTTTAGTAAGGAAGAAGACGCATGCTAATAAGCCCCATTTGGAGGCCATGCTCATGGAGGATGATATCAGTCTGGTCTACGAAGCTGTGGAGTATGATTCCAATGACATCTTGCAAAGATATGAAGAGAAGCAAGAAGAGATATATGGAAGGGTCAAGAAGGAATTGAAGGAAGTATAGCAAGCTATTCATTTGGTCCACGCAGTACCTATTGCGCCTTCCTCATCACAAATTACAGAATTGGAGGATGAACCAAACCAATTGAGAAGACTTATGGATGCGACAAAAGATCGACTTCAGAGAGTCTAGGAAGAGAAGGAGAGGGCTACAAAAGCCTTCAAACAAGAGAAAGATGAAGCCTTAGAACAATTACGAGTAGCATGGTACAGTGTAGCTGTCTATGAAAGTGAGAGAGAAGAGTTCTAGGTGATGCTTCAGGAGGAAAAACCCCAGCTACAGAGAGAAAAGGAGAAATTGCTTGTAGAGCGGGCCATGATAAAAGAAGTGGTGAGTAAATCATATTGCTCTGTGCCAATCTTGGCATAGGAAGAGAAAGAACCTGTCAAAGCACAAATAGTGAAGCTTGCTAAGACCCTCCAGTAGCTTCAGGAGAGGATAATTGAATTGGAGGCCCAAACAGTACCGAGCACTCTATAGGAGGTGAGTGACCAGAGGGAGGAGACCGCTAAGAACACACTAGTAAGAATAAGAGAACTCACCTTATAATGTAAACAACTAAGTGATATAAGTGCACAGACATACAAACGCTTCGCTGAGGATCTAGAGCTAAGGAAGCTGGAAGCATAGTTACAGAAGGTGCAACAACAAACATTTTTCATCCATGCACATATGAAGCTACTCATTGTGGTAAAAGGAATGAAGATATCCCAAGAGCAATGTGCAGTACAACAACAGATCATTTCCCTTGAGGGTAGAGTAATGGAAGTGATGCATAAGCTACAACTTGTGAAGGATGAAGCCTGCAAGGTGTTCGAAGAGATTGATGGTCATGGATCGCAATTGGACCAAGTGGTTGCATTAGTAGAACAATGCTTGGAAGATCCTGTTACATAGCAGACGACCCAGGAGCTCACTGAGCAGGAGCAACAAGTCGAGGCAACTCGAGTTAAGATCAAGGTCTTCGAAGTAGTGTTGTCCGGACATGAGTGACTCGGGACGAGTCACAGGTGAGTGTTGGGGGCCTGTTGGCCCTTAACCAAGTTTTGAGGATACCTTGGTCAGAGTTGGCCCACTTTTGGACTTCGACACATTGTTCGAAGAAGGAGCACCCAGGCGGAGCTGAAATCACAGATCTCACCCATTTTTGAGGGATATGTGGACCTAGTAAGGGGTTATCTAGGGTTTTTCTAATGGGTTATGGGATGTCGGCCCATGGGATTTCCCATGTTTGGCCCTATTGTAAGGGTTTGTAAAAGTATAAATAAAAGAAGAATGTATGGTAGAAGTAGTGGTGTTTTTGAGCTTAGTGCAAGTAGTTGAGTTTCTCTGTGCAAAGGAATGCATGTATGTTAAGGTTTTGTGCTCAATCGAGAGTTGGCCCTATGCATTGACCTAGTTTTGGAAGGAGGATATAGTGCTTAGGGCGTAGATATCATGTCTGGTGTGAAGCTCGGCTCTATGTCTTAGTGCACAAGAGTAATAGAATACAAGAGATTGACGAATAATAAAGAGGCGAAGTTGTTGATGGACGTAGCCCCACACTGCGGTGAACCACATATATCTTGTGTCTTTGGTTTTCTTTGTTCTGTGGTATTTATGTTATATCTGTTATGTTTTTCTTAGTGCTTAGATTAGATGTGCAATGAATATGTATGTGTTTCTTAAATTCATTTCTTATATTAGAATGCTAGATTTGATTAAGATTGCTAAGTGCTAATTAGTTGAACTTCTTAATATTTGTTGTTATTGTGATAGATATATCTTAGATATGTTCTATGATGCTCATAAGGTGAATAAACTAATGCATGTCACTTCCTAGATTTATCAGAATATTTTGAGAAGTGTTATTATCACATATCTATGTCCCAGCCTCGTTACATACACCTGCATCCTGTAGCCCCCCCTAATTCTACCTTGGGTGAGACTTCTCCTATTGTGCAGGTGTTGCCGAAAGGGCCGGTAGTCGGGGTTTTTTTGGTGCGCTTTTAAGCATTGAACCCTGGGTCTGCCCCTGTGCCAACATGATTAAACTAAGTCCAGACTAGAAAGAAGTAGAAAAGCTTGACATGGAAGTGGGTGTCCTAGGAATAATGTATGGAGACACTATGTGTAGTATGTAATTACCACCTACAAATGTGGTGATTTGTATCAAATTATGTCACTACATACAATTACATACAAAGGCTAATTATCAAAGGCTAATTACCTTACTCCCTACAATTACTATGTAATTACATACTCCCACTTTAGTAATTATCATAGGTAATTAGCCTTTGTAATTACTAAAGTGGGAGGTAATATGCATCCAATAATGTTGTCACTGCATTTCAACCATTATCCTTTGTCGTCTTCTACAAATTTCCCCAATTGGTTGTCAACCTCGCGGAGAAGTGGATTCTAAATTTTTTTGTGAACTATAGGGACCTTATCAAAAGATGGTTAGTCAATCCAAAGGAATCCAAGGAAACAATATTGGGAGCTTACCCCATAAGGAATTTGAGAACACCCTACAAAATCATAGTGGATCTATTATTACCATATTTTATGGGGACAAAGACACATAGAAGTTCAAAGAATCATGGGTACATTTGATCCACATAGTTATCTAGGCCGACACAATAGTCAACTGGGCCTCCATACTTTTAGCATCCTTGGCCCAAGCCACCTCCAAGGCCAAATAAATGGCCCCAGGAATCCTTCTTCATGTCTTCTTGTTTATTGGATATCACCTATGTAGAAAACAAGTTTCTAGGAATGTGATAGCAATGGAAACCAAGTGAAGCATCAGTTCATGTTTACTACCAGGTATTATGGGGGCATCATTTCATAATTCACTATGAAATATGTATGAACATTTCATAGTGACCATGTACAAGATAATGTTTTTCAATCCTTCCTAGTGCATGAACAAAAATTCTAAGAAGGAAACTAGCAAAGTTGGTGATTGGTATGTAATAAAAAGAGGAACATATATAGGGATTTTTATAGCCATAAAAACAAGGCATTTTTTACCCAAATTATCTCATGATAAGTTATCCTTACAAGACGTATACTATCAGACATTTTTGCATGTGATAGGTGCATCACTTTCCCATGATAATAAATATTTGTGATGCCCATTTCCCTTCCACATAGGGGCCTATGACTTTAAAGACGTGAAATAAGTAGTAGCAGAAATTGAATCCTTGACCACATTCCACTTTGGTGATGAGATATTCAAAAGGCACAATCCATTAAAAATTATAGAGCACCGCTACCGTGATTGCAAATATAAATGGCCACACTAGAATGAAGTATGGATCGATGAAAAAATATAAAGAATATTCTCATCCTTAGAGTAGAAACAATAGAGCAATCAAGGACAAACAAGAGGAGAAAATGGAGAAGGAGATACTTGAGAAATAAACTAGATATAGAGAAGCAAAAACAACAATATAAACTAAATCCGAACAAGAAAAAGAGGGTGAATATTTAAGATTAAAAAATGAGGATGAGGAAATAAAAATGAATGAAGACTTGAGATTGTCCCAAGAAGAAGAAGCCAACACGGAGGAAGAGGCAATGAGAAAAAAGAGAAAGGAAGAAGATAATAAAAGAAAAGTGGAAGCTAGAGGTTCATAACCCATGGACATTAGAACTTCCTATCCTAAAATTGTGCGTAGAACCCTAGGAACCTCCATCATAGGAGACCATTTCAGTCTAGGCATGATTTCTTTGGGGAAATTCATCCCTTCTAAGATGCAGTTGTAGTTGTAGACTCATTGTTTTTACAAGACCAAAGGCATACTAGTGAAGCAATCACATAACAAAGTGACTCAATCTACTAGTAGTTCTTGAAATCAAAATCACTACTGAGACACCATTGATGGTAGACACGAAAAAAAAAAACACATTGCCACAAGTTTAGTATAGGTGTATCTTTTTCAAAATCTTCAGAATTTAACATTCAGAGCATAGCTAAAGAGATTGAAGAATATAGAAAAAAAAGTGGAAAAATTAGAACAAGAAGTATCCCATTACAAGGTAGACATGACTGGCCTATCATAGTTCAAGGTTGGCACCTTCAATATTCATGATGAATTCAAGACCATTCAGAGGCTAATGTACAAAAATATCTAGAAGTTCTAGAATCACATGAACCAATTTCTCACTTACCTTGAGAACATCAAAGATAAAAAGGTCATATTGTATGGAGTTCAACTCAATATGGATGGACTCAAGAAATGGAAAACAAAAGAGAAGGACATGCCAAAGGACTTTCCTAGAATGATTAAGAGATAATGTCAATGTAATTATTCATCCATGGAAACTATCAAGCAATAAGAACATCACTCGAGAAAGGCATCATTGCTTTCATAAACAATTGCAAATCTATACACCTTGTTGTAAAAAACGTAATTGAAGGATTGCACCTTTCATTACTTCGAGACATGGGTTCAATAAGGTCCATGATAGACATATTAAATGAGCTAAAGGAAAGTTTTAGAAGAAAAAGAATCACAATGGGGATGACTCCAAGAATTTCCAAGGATGTCCTAAAAGAATATATTGCTACCCCTTCCAAAGAAATTAACTTAATTAATTATTTTCTTAGCACACTAAAATGAGGAATGGGGCTCATGCCAAAAGAATTAGTGTCTTATGAAGTTTCCTTTAAGAAATTTATTTTTAGGTGCATCCTATGTATATCTTCACAACATGAGTTGTGAGCCACCTTCATAGAAGATAAAACACATGGTCGACTATGACCATGGTGGGACATAAGTTGTAATTTAGAATATTCTTCAAAAAAGATGAAAACAAGGAAATTGAACAATTTATAACTACCAGAAGGAATCCAAGAAGACACGAAGTAGTTATAGATTGAAAGGTTATAAAATATCATCAATTTACTGTAGAAAGGGATTTTAGCTTGTTTGGATTTGGTAAAATATTTTCCAATGTTCTTAATGAGAAGAAGCCCCCATGGTCAATTTTTCGAGGAGGAGCATTGATGTCAAGTAATGCATATGATGTGAATTATTTCTATTGTTTATATTAATATTGATATCAATGTGAAACCATATTGTTACATTGTTGACTTTTCTACAATGAATATTATAATTCTTAAATGTTTGCTTTGAGATGGTGGATGTGAGATTGTGAATGATAATGTAATAATTGACTTCTTTGATTTTCATTTCTATTCAAACATATATAATTTTTATTTTCTTGAATAATTTTTTGTTCTAGAAATATTAATGGGAGTATATTATTAATCTCATGTTTACTAGTTAACATAAGCTCCTAGCTAGGATAGGTTAAATAGGATTGCATTTTGCATATATATTAGAAGAATTCTACATTTTGCATTTCACCACTCCTTTCACCTTGATGTAGTAACGATTGTTGGGCCAAAATATAGGTGGGTTCCCTATTCCAAACGATATGAATTCTAATTGGAACATCATGGAGAACCCCATGTTGTTGAGAAGGGAACTTTTCCCTCAACAACAAGTCTAAAAGTCTCTTTAGGGATTTGTTTTTGTTGAATCCTTCCTCTTCTTGAATTTTTTGGTGGAGCTGACAATCACTAGGTATATGTCCATTAGAGTGGCACCATGCACACCAAAATGGGACTCATACATATTATATGGTGTGAAAGTAACATCCCCCCCCGACCCCTAAGGAAATATCATATACTATACCTTCTCTAAGATATACTTCCACAAGGTTGTGCTCAATCATGTATCGGATAGAGCTTCAAGTAGCTCTCACCTTCTTCAAATAAGGATCTAACTGAGTAAACCATGTAAATAATGTAATTTAATCCATATTGGTTGTATAAAATACCTCTCCAACCTCATATTGAAGCACAATTTTCATGTTTAGAGAGACATGAGTACATTCCTCCACTACCATCCCCTACCTAGAATCCCATTTTCATCTTCATATGTTTGGAATATGAATTCCATTCACCCTCTCGTTAGTGAGTGGAATTTTGATAGAAAAAATATCTTTGGAAGAAAGAAGTGAAGTGTTGCTTAACTACAACAAATTAATGTGTGGTTTAGGCATTAGGGATCAATGGGTTATTGGTTAATTATTAGGTGTTAAGAGTTATTATGCTAGGGGTCAAAGTCATTAGTGAATTATATAGGTTGATGAATCAAGGTGTGGGTTAGGTGTGTGTATTAGGTGTCTTAGGTTAGTGTTTCTTATTTCTAATCTTAGTATTAGTGCCATGTCATATTGGTTGTGAGGATTGGTCTAGTGCAACATTATATAAATGTCAATATACCATGATCCTCTTGCCAACCAAGGACATTCTCAAAGGTAGTAAGCTTCCATCTTATACTAACATAAGAGTTGAATGGTTGTTGAGTGATTACTTGAACTTCCCATCCTTTGTGTGAATAGATTCTGTGCACAAGTAAAAAACATGAATATACTCCTATAATGGTGCCCATACAACACCATTTTCCCAAATATTCCCTTTACATGACCTATGTAGTGGTTTTGACTCTATGCATGATCTCCAAGCCACCAAAGAATATTTCAGACCCTAGAACATTATTATTCCTCCTTGGACCATGTCTAGGGCCCAAAGAACCATCCATGGTGTATAAACATTATAGTGGTGCCCATACAACATCTCTAGGCCAAATATTCCATTTACAGGTTCTATGTTGTGGCTTTTGACCATGTGCATGTTCCATTATCCATACAAACATATTTTAGGCCTTAGGATGTTGTTCTAAGGCTCGATTTTTCTCCCCTAATAGTTCCATGTCCAAGGCCTCAAGACCCATCCTTAATGCTCAAAACATCCTAATAGTTCCCTTATCCCCATATGAAGGCCAATGATGTGCTTACAAGGTCATATATGGTGGTTTAAGGCATCATTCATTGCTTTGTATACCTATAATAGTCCTTTAGGGCCTAAGGGTTGGGTTTCCTCCCTTAACCATGTTCAAGGCCATGATATCGATTCATGATGCTCAAAACATCATAATGGCATTCATATCCCCACTCAAAGGTCAAATATTCCACATAAAGGTCATGTGTGGTGGTTTGTGGTGTCATTCATTTCCTTAAATCCAAGGATGGTTCTCAAGATCTAGGGATCAGAGCAATAAGGATGATTCTTAGGATTCATTCCATGGTATAGAGATGAAAACCAAGGCCATATGCCACACCATTTCCCTCTACAACTCATGACCATGTATGGGGCCTTGACAAACCACATAGGCCCTCTGTAGGGAATCTTTGTCCTATGAGTGGGATATGGTGATCATTTTTAGGTTTAACATCTTAGGGATGCATCCTAGTCTCCAAGCCATGGTTCTATGACAAAATCCACATTGTTGGGCCATAACAATTATTCCTTGGGATATGGTTGTCATTTTGAGGTTTCCACTACAATGGATTATGAAGGCCAAAAAATCTAGTCTTAGTCCATAAAATTGCCTTTATCATGATCATGGGCCATGTGAGGATCCCTGGCTAGCACAACAATGGGATATGGTTGTCATTTTGAGGTTTTCATTACAACAATTTATCTAGGACAAAATACATAGTCTCAGACCATAGCATTTTCCTATATGTCTCATGGGCCCTATGTCATTACATAGGTCCCACCTAGAGAATATTTCACCTATAAGAAATATATAGTGTCTATTCAAACAATTTTAATATTAAGGATAGTTGTCATGGCCCAGGCCATGTTCTAGAATCTAAATCCAGGGTACAAGTCCATATCAATCACCTTTGTTGATCTAGGTGGACATTGGTGGCCACCCACCGATTCCAACTGGCTTCTCTTGTCCATTTTTTGTTCAACACGTTCTTTTGTACTTCTTTGTAATTGTGGTTTCTACACTTCTGGGGATATCTAAATCCCCACACATCCTCCAGGTGGATACGGGTGGCCTCTCACCTAATCTAACTGGCTTATTTTGTATGTTTTTATGTCAACACATCTTCCTGTACTTCCAAGGTCGTTTTGGGGCCCTAAACATTGTTTTTTTGGCTCGCCACAGTCAAACTGTAAACAAAGTTAAAGTTTGATGGTGAAATGTATATCTCTCTAAAATACCTTTCCAACGGGCTATCACACACCTAAAATGGAGGTTGTATGAAAAAGTTACAACCCTTGGAAGTTGAGGTACCAAATTACACCAACTTGCCCATAGGGCCCACATGAATTTTGGCATTTCACCTTCTAGGGTTAGGTTTTTGGATGTATAGGGTTTTGGAATTCATGAGTAATATCAAAAATGCCTCTGGAGCGTCATTGTAATCCATTATGCTCAGACTGATGCGCGTAGTAGCCACATCTCTTCTCAGAGATAGCTATCGCCATTCGAGCAAGTGTTTCAATTATGCAATTTTATAGTTTCAACCTATTTCATTATTTAATAGAAGATATTGTTCACTGGATATTTGTGTTATTCTTCATATCTATGTGTTTATTGTATTCATTATGTTAATCAATTCACTCCGCTCCTAAATATGTATCATTTGTGGCTCATGGACCATGC
Organism: Picea abies; assembly: GCA_900067695.1. Taxonomy (NCBI): domain Eukaryota; kingdom Viridiplantae; phylum Streptophyta; class Pinopsida; order Pinales; family Pinaceae; genus Picea; species Picea abies. Next base: position 28,642 of record CBVK0102816401.1, read on the forward strand.
ATGGTGACTTAGACTACCACATAGGGCCTATGTAGGGAATATGTATCCTACATGTGAGATATGGTCACCATTTCATCGAGAGGTGGGGTAGGGATGGTTTGTGAGGCTTGTCCCATGATACAAGGACAAATCTAGTGTCATGGGTCTTAACATTTTCCTTTAGAGCTCATGGTCCATGTGTGGAGCCCCAAACCACTATAGAAACCCTTCATATGGAATCATTCACATGTAAGTGGGATAAAATGTCAATTTTGATGTTTATACACTAGATATGGTTCTTTGTACATAATCCATGGTTCGATGCTAAAATTTGTGTTCTTTCATAGAAAAAGGAAGTTGCTTGTAGAAAGAGTCTTTTGGTATAGCTTAGTGCCTTCCATAGAAAAAATGATGTATTGTATAAAGAGTCTTTTGTAGCAGAAAGAAGCTAAATTCTATAGCAAAAGGAGTACTCCATAGTACACAAGTTATTCTATAACGACATATATTGGTTCCATAGCAGCATGTATTAGTTCAACAACATGTATTAGACATCCATAGTCCCCCCCAATAGGTTATCTAATACTATTATCTATCATCACTCCTACATTTGATCATTAGTCCTCAAAATAAAAAGTAGGTTCAAGTAATCATGCAAATTTCATATCAATAGAAGACGCTCTTGTTCCTTCTCTCACCATTCCCATGACCCTAAGAACCTTTTAACCTTTTACCTTTTTGAACCTCAATTTAGGTCCTAACGCCTAGGGATTTGATCCAAGACCATGTATTATTCCTTGACACCCATCCTTAGTTGACCAAACCTCAAAATGATACCTATGTTCCACTTGTATGCAATGAAGGGTTAAATACTATTTTCCTACTTCTCCTCCCCATGTTTTCAATCTACTTGTTTCCTCCAAAATCGTTTTTTCTACTAGAAAATTGTACAACCTTTTTGAAACCCCTTCTCTAGCATTTATGAAGTTTCTCCATGTTGGAGCCAAAATAGAAGGTTCCATATCACAAAGCCGTAATTTCAAACATCTAAGATATATAATTATTTAGGAGATTCTCTCTGGCACTATCCCCTGATATTTAAATTGCCTTTATTATCAAATTTAAATCACCCAACAAAATAAAATTGTCAGTCATGATCATACCATGTAACCTAAATTATCCCAAAAATCCTTTTTTTCTTCATAAGGGCCATACAAATTGATGATAAAAAATGCTTTCCCTAATTCCTTAGACCTTACTTTTCTCTACCTGCGATTAAAACCAATAAGTTAATAAGTTTCAATGGTTTTTTTCCACCATGTTACTAAAATTCCCAACCTCCCATCTAAATCTAAAAGCAAAAGGTTTAATATTTTAAGTAAAAGGATAATATAACCACAACTCCACTCCCATCACAAATAGTCTTTTGAACCAATAATACATCTGATTTATTTGAGGGCTAACTTCTTATGGGTACTCTCTACCCCTTTCACATTCAAGGAAAGGATAATCACATGCTCACCCTATAAGAGGCACTCCCTATTCCAAAGGCCCCTTTAATAATCATTTGCTTTCATTCTTTAATTTATTTTTTAGCTTTTTTAAATAAGTAGTATTTTTGGTTGACTGTAGAGTGTTTCCCTAAGTCTATATCCACTTCAACTCCCATAACATCTTTCTGAGTAGCTAAACACCTTTTTGAGTAGCTATCTTCTCAAGTCTTAGCTTGTAGCGGGACAATTTCCTTCTACCTCTGGATTAAATCTCTCCATCATGGGTCTAACTACTCACTAAGGAATAACCTTCTAAGCTATGAAACCCTTTATCTAAGAGGGTTGGACTCTTACGAAGATCTCCTTTGGACAATAACATCCAATTCGCTAGCATGAGGACTTGGGTTTGGAGATTTCTTTGATGTACAAACTCTTGATATATATATCTTTTATAAACACATAGGGATTTTGGATGTTATTGTTAATAACTTTTTTGGAGTTCCTTCGAAGAGACGTAAAGTAGGGATTTTGGAGGTTATTGTTAATATTTTTTTGGAGTTCCTTCGAAGTTTCAATCCTTGTGTCTACTATTGTTGTTCCCTACTTCAACTCCTCACTCTTCTATGTGTAGAAAATGTCTTTTGCCCCTTTTATCGGATTATGTTAGCCTCTTTTGTCTTCAAGACCCATTTCCTATCTGATTTTAGGCAATCCTTCCATACATGTCTTCTAACAGGGCGATTAGTGAATTTCCACTTACGGTTTACAATATCTAATTCTTCAAATATTCTTCTCAAAAGTTATTAGAAATTTTATAACCTTCCTATACATTTTGGAGTGATAATCAACTTTTACATCAATACATTACATTGTTGTAGTTTAAACGTTCTAAGTTTTGTTTTTTTTTCAGAAATATTTTCTGTTAAATTTTGTTTGAAATCTGATCAGAAATTGTTGAATTTGCATATTTGAATGACTAAATTTGTATAATTCTAGAAGTCCATAAAATTTTCAAGATTTTTTAACAAACTAAATTCATTTATACATTCAGAAAAGCAATTTAATTTTGTCCAAATTTATACGATTTCACTCCCAATTATTGTCATTTTTATGGATCACCAAGACACCTAAGCGGATTTCAAACACCAATTAAATTAAATTTGGTGGCAGCGATAAAGTATCTCTCTTTTTATTTCTTTTAATTTTTTATTCTGTTTTGACGCTTCTCTAACATATTCACCTTATCCATCAGTGCTCTTCTCCTTACCCGTAAATACTAAAGAATATCTGCATGTTCCAGAACTCCGTCAGATTGCTCAAATCGGCGTCAAAATCACTGGATCTGCTCACAATCTACACCATGGAGCGTACATCCGGGAATTCTATTTTAAACAGGATCTTCAGCTGCGTTTTCCTCTGCAATTGAACTAGGTTTCTACTAGATCTCTCTTAACCCCGTCTCCAGGAGTAATTTTGCGTATTTATTATAGAATTTTCTATTATTTCCCTCGACGAAGGATGCTTGTTATTCCAGTTATCAAATTTTAAACTTCGCAATGTAATTTCTAGTACTGGGTTCTCCTAGGGTTTGATTTGGTCGTAAGGTTCTCCTAGGGTTTGATTTGGTCTTAGGGTTCTCCTGGTATAGGCTAGTCAAATGATCTGTGAGATCGGAAGAGC
>CBVK0102816416.1:0-13316 GCA_900067695.1 Picea abies
CATAGAGTATGATAATACTTATCAGAAATGGAGAATGTGAAGCAACTGCTAAAATGGGTGCATGTTTCCTCCCAACCATAGGCACAACCAATCCTATTGGATTTACCACTAACCACCCCCAAGCTAGACCATGATTCTCTAAGAGAGATTCTTTCTCTTTGCTCCACAACAGTCAGGGACGAAGGTTACTCTCCTTCTCCCACATAAACTGGGCAACTGGTTTTCTATACTCCAAGCAAGGAAGTCTGCACAAGTACTTCCTCAGTCACTTGTCATCCTTCTTTGTTATCTTATAGTGAAAACCTACCCCAAGATTCTTACAACTAGATCAAGCTTACTACTCAACTTTCCTTTCTCAACTTTGGAATCAAAGTCTCTTCACTGCCCTTCTTAGGAGAGTGTTTTTCTTTATTCTCCTATCTCATAGATCTGTCTCTGTTCCCCCAAATTACCTCATTCCTTTCCTTCCTAAAAAAGGTTGCATGTGTTTGAATCCCAATTCATGGTCAGGCCTAGAAGCCTTATAGATGGGTACCCTGCCCCATCTCCTCATTAATTCTTGAGGATGGCCTTCCAGCTACCATCCTGACTGGTAATTCTTTTCTGGGTCAGAGGACTATTGAGCAATTACTCTCAGTAGGTACTGGTATGGTGAGGGTCATCTCAACCATACTTGGTTTCCATGCACCATCTCTCTCATAACATTCATGGTCTATCTTGGCAAACTTTCCCCCTTTCAACAGTTTTTGCAACACATATTCAAATTCAAATTCTATTAAGAACAGAAAATTCATGCATTGACTCTTTTATACAAAGGTTCATAAAATCAAACATTCACACATATTTAGTCCACCATAGTCTCTTGGCCAGTTATACATTCACACATATTTAGTCCACCATAGTCTCTTGGCCAGTTATAGTTATACTTACAAACTGGGGGAAACAAGGGTATTACACATGACATCATGGAAGCCTCCGACACTTCTATCAACCAAGGTAAATCTCAAATATATATATTTTTTCAATAAGCCTCCTTCTATTCAAGTTCACCTTACAAGAATTTTGAGTTATCAAATAAGTACCCTCCAATCCAAATACTTGTGTTCCCCTTTGGTGGAAAACTCCTTAAAACAAGCATCATCGGAAGATCTCTTGGCATAGATGGCTAAAAAACTTGACCTCCTATCCTTTCATTCTATCAACCTAGTGGGTAGACTAGTGTTAGTCAAATTGGTCTTGCAAGAAATTCCCTCGTACCTATTTTATATTTTAGTTTTCCCAAAGTACATCTTGAAAGCTATAAGAAATGTGCACAAAACCTTCCTTTATGGAGGAAACAAAGAACACAAAAAGTGGGCCTTGGTTTCTTGGGAAATGATTTGTCTTCCAAATATTGCGAGAGGCTTAGGTCTACGAGATTTAGAGGTCCTGGGTAATGTTCTCAAAGCTAAAATATGGTGACAATGGATAAACAACCCCAAGACCATGTGGGTGGACTTATGGAAACAAACTATGCAAAAGATGAAACTTAAAGTCAATTGATACGCATGAACAACTCTTCTCCTATTTCCAACATTTGGAACATCAGATGGAAAAATTGAACATTGATTCAACACCATTGCTTCTAAGAAATATGCAATGGGAAGTATGCCTTGTTTTGGGGTGATGCCTAGCAGGAGTTACCCAAATTTGAAGAGAGAGAAACCCTCCAGGATATCAAAACCACTACGTCCAATCAAGGAAAAATGACTATAGCACACTACTAGCTCCATGTGGCAGTGAATCAACAATGGCACATTTTCTTTAACAAAGATTAGTGGAAGATGTCCCTAGATAAAGGAACCACATATAACGTTTGGGATGAGTTGAAAACAAGGAAAATCAAATTCAATAATAAGCAATATAAACTTTGATGGGGAAGATATGTAAGTGGTGACTTCACAATTAGAGAGGTGTATTGCATCACTGTTGGCCAGCAAAATCTCCCAAAGAAAGGAATGTGGAAACAAATTTGGTAGTAGAAACTATGGCTGGAGGTCTCAACTTTCCTCTGGCTGATAGCACACATGAACACTTTGACTTGGGACAACCTCCTCAAAAAAGGATATTCAAGACCTTTAATCTTCCCTCTTCGTAAATACTAGGTAGAAACTCTAGAGAATACTTTCAACTCCTTTCGCTTTGTTTCAGAGCTACAGGACTAAGGCAAATTGATCTTCTGTGGGTCCATCTACAACACAAATAATATCCCAGACACCATTGAAAACTAGAATCAGGGTGTCACCCAAAATCCTATTGTCAACAAAGTATGGAAATTTCTACCAGGATTCACATTATGGGAAACATGAATGGAAAGGACTATACATATATTTAAAACATATCACTCAGACCCCAATAAAGTATGGGACCACATCACTTGGGCCATACCTGAATCGATTTTAATTCAGGAATGGATGGAACAGGACTGGAAATGCAACCCCCATGAGAAAAACATCATGATTTCCCTAGTTTTAGATCCAAGAAAATCACCTTACATATTGAAGCCTGCATATCCATCAAGTAGTGCACCCTTCAGTCCCCCCACCCCCCCTCTTGGTTTCATCAAATTAAACTTTGATGTGGCCTAAAAAAGAAACCTAGGAATTGCAAGATATGGAGGGATCTTCACAAATGACAATGGGAATATAATCCGAATTTATGCAGGGAATCCAAGATTAGATAGAAACAACGTGGTAGAGCTCAAAGCCTTCGAAGAAGGCCTCAATATAGCCATCAAAGAAACTTCATGAAATTAGTTGCAGAGGGTGACTCATAGCTAATCATCCACATGCTAACTCACATTCAACAGGGCTCTCATATATATAAAATCTCCACCAGTTGGAATCTCGAAACCACTCTAGAGTGCATCAAAATTCTCATCAACCAAATCCCTACTCTTATCCTTTCTCATGTCTGCCTCTCAACAAACAAATTGGTGGATCGAATGACGAATGAAGGAATCCTAAGTTTTTTGGACATCCCAGACAAGCCCTAGGACCCTTCTCACAATGATTCTTTAATGACAACTTGATCTGACCTATCATTAGAGGAATACCAACCTATTGAGGGGTCCAAGATCCTTTGACTCAACAGTAGGAACCAAACTCGACTTAGAGGCCCAATTATACTCTGCATCATTTTATGAGTGGAATGGTTCTCCAGATCTTTCGATCTGGCCAATTTACCGATGGGATTTAGTAGTGATTGACAGGGTATCTTTCTATGAAAGTTCCTCCTTCAAGTTAAACGATTCTCTTTTTTGTCTTTTCTATTATTAGATAAGTCTGATAAAATAAGGGTGATAGTATAAACCAACTGATAGAGGAAATTATTAACTATTGAAGAATGTTGAGCTTGGGATAACCCTCATGCTCTGGCATGTAGACAATGATATTCACACCTATTACAAGTCTAGTAATAATGCATTAACTTGCTGGTATTTCAACATTGACTGAGATAACAATTATGGAAAGAAACTATGCATGCAATAAAGATAAGTGTAAGAAAAATAGTTTCCTTAGCTCTACCATCAATCACATATTAACACAACGATTAACTTTTCATCATTTAGAACAAAAGAACTTTTTACAGTATTGAAAATATAGCTTATCAATAACTTCAGAAACTCTTACTCGTTGCAACATCAACTACTGAATTCAAAGATGGAAGTAGTTCCTCCTGAATCCAATCACATAATGCTTTTGATGAAAATAAAATTTGTCTCCAGCTCTAAACAAAACTTCTTAATTAAAGTTGCTCAGAAATAATTCTTTACAATTCTCAAGAAAGAGGGTCTTTCCCAAAACCATCGACCCTTCCCATGAGGTCGATCCCCTTATTTATAAAGAATCACTAAATTAAAATAAATACTAAAAGTTTGTGTTAAGTAAAACAAAAGAATGACACGTGGTGCTTGATGTCTTTGTTCTCTTGAGATCATCTAGTGTTTCTACTAGAGTGGATGATTCTTATCATACTTTGACCACTTTATGAAGAGATCCCTGCATGTGTTAGCATACGAGAATTTGTGCTGGTCCATCGAGGCTGAAAGAGTTTCCTTTATCTCTATTGTCCGTTCTCTATATTTGATCATCTTGGCACTTAAACACTGCATTACTATGCTATCCTTGATCGGGTGTTCCATAAAATTATTTACCTCACCTGGTGTCATGCTCGCCACCTGTGCGATCTCTGCTTCCCATGCTGAGTCATGTTCTATGTGTCATTTGACTATGTCATGCAAATCAACAAAGTCTTCAGGTGAGCCGAACTCTAGAAGGCCAATGTCTTTCATCTCTCGATTGATCTTCTCCCAACTTTTCTCAAACTTGGCCCACATTTCTTGTATCTTTCACCGAGGTTACTGGACCATACTTACCCAGTATTCGACTGCCTTCTTGATTCAGGATATGTTGCTAGCCATCAACACTCAGATGCCATGCTCTTTTGCGTCTCAGCCTTTCTGTACTGCACTGATATAATCGATTCTCTCCAAAGCTTGGTATGACTTTTCATACCATCTCTCCACGTATTTACATGTTTCCATCCCCATGAGAGTGTCTTCTTGAAAATTGGCTATGCACGTGGTGAAGATATTTCTTTCACTCGTGAATTGTGCATATGCTTCTCGGAATTCACTCTTCAGGAAAAGTGTTGCTTGCGTTGAGTCCTGGTAATATTTCACTAGATGGAATAGATGGTCCAACTCCTTATTTGAAATGACCAGTTCCTTTTCATCCCATCTTGCTCGATCCAGTGTGGCATCAGTTATAAACATTCCCACGCCCATTAGCTCAGTCATCTTCGCATTTTCTGTGCTAAGAAGTGTTTCTTCTGTGGTGATGTGTAGTGTGTTATCCAACATGACCCTACTTTTCTTGGTTGTCCTTCTCATTATAGATTTCCTCTTTCTATCATAAGCAATCACCTATATATTGGAGACCTCATCCATGAGCTTAGGGATCTATTGGTCTCCCCATGTCAGAGTGTTGCCCAGGCTTCCTGCCCTATATATTTGTTCTAGGACTGGCTCTTGTACTTCTTTGACAGGGGAAACTTTTGTATGTTCTAGTGACTTGACCTCCTGCTAGTGTTCGTCAGATGGTGGAGTGTCAGCCTTATATGGGGATATGGTCACAGGCTCAACACTAACTTGGTGATTGGCTGTTGAGGTGCCAAACTCTAGTTACTGCAATTCCTCTTCTTGCTCACCAGAGCCTAGCACATCCTTGGAGCTGTCTTTTGGAGTCCCTGATAGGTTGATAAATTCAGTGTCTAGGATACTCTTGGCCTCATGGTCTCCCTGTAGAGGGTTTAGAATCAAAGCATCGAGATTTGGAGTAGATGTTCCCTCCAATTGTTTTTCCTCTATGATTGGTACTGGAGTTATAAGCGAGACATCCGAGCTCTCTTCATCATCATAGATGGTAATCAAATCAAAGAGAATGTTAGGCACACCTATTTCACCTGATGTTATTGGAATCTCCTACTGGGTTGGAATAATCATCGATGATTTGGCTTGTGGTGACGGAACTCTGGGGTTTTCTGGATCAGTGGTTCCCTCCAGTGGGGTTGATTCTGAGCCATTTATCTCCTCTCCGATGTTGATTGTGTTTATCGGGGTGATCTTTATAGGTTATAACAGTTGGGGATCATTTTCTAACTTCTATATGACTCTTTGGGATTCTTCTAACAACAACATCCCCCTCCTCTATGCCTCTATGGCTTCTACTACTATGTTCTCTTCCCTATCCTTGAGGGCTTCTTGAGCCGTCTGTTCTATCATTTCAACTTGCTCATCCATACTCATCGCTTTAACTATAGTAATATTTGGGTTAGCATTTATCTGTAGAACCTCCTCCCAGTCCTAAGCACATTCTGTAAGTATTTCGTCTTCAAAATTATCATGTGTGTATGGCCAGTAAGAGGAGACTTGTGATGCATGCTAAAGTACTAGGCCTCTAGGGTCATGTTTGAAAAATCGGCCTGTGGGGAATCTGTATTCTAGCTGGTTCAAGCCCTCTTATTTATCTTGCAAAGTATCCTTCACCATGTAAAACCCTATATGGAAATCATAGGGTATGAATGCTCACTTCTTGTATTTAACCAGAGTGGCATTATAGCCCTGTAGGATGGTTTGGTAACAGATTTCTCCCACAATGAGCCGGTATGGGACATGAGCGGGGAGTAAATGTGGTGCGCCGGTGGCCCCAAACACCCTAATATAAGTCATGGTTTCCTCTAGGTACCAGTGGCCTACTTTTGAAATCATTTTCTTGGTCGCTACAAACAATCTTGGGCATTCTTTCTTGAAAATAATAAAATAGACCCGAGCTATGAATATATCGCAAACGAGAGCATAAGATTTTGTGTACATGTTTTCCCATAGGATATTGAATAAGACATGTACAGGTAGCTCGACAAAATGCCAACTCAGATTCATGCCAGCGAAGACATTCCTTGCGTAGATTACGTCTAGAATATATGAAGCCATGTGAAAAGCGGGTGCTTCTCCATCCTTTGGTGTTTGATCCTACAATATGTTGGTGCTCAATTGTTTAGAAATGATTTATCCCCAGTTGAATCTACTCCCAGAGATGGCCACAGTGTATGGAAGGGGCATCCATGCCTCTGAGAGCTTAGTGAAATCTCTCTCCCTGTATAATCGGCATATTAGAGCCATTAAATACATGTATGGCTCCCTCATATTTGTTGTCTTGTACCATCCATTGCTCCAGTTTTTGAATTTTTTGTCTTCCTTCCACCATGAGGCCATTAATCGGTTGGTGTCATGGAACTCATAGAACTTCACTATGAAATATGTGTTTAACCACTCCTTCAGGTCCCTGATATTGTAATATTTTTGGACCTCTGTCGAGAGAAAAACACCGACACATCTGCCATTCTCATCATTGACTAGGAACTTCATCACATTTGTATGATCAGTTACCCACCCTAGAGTCTCAATCCAGGGCAAGACTAGGGTTCAGAAGGATACAATATGAAAGCATGACCATCAGATGTTCAAAAAAACCTAGTCGTCGAGCGCCCTTACATCTGAGTCATTGTGGGGAATAAATTTCAGGTAATCTTCCCTGTTAGTTCTGTTGAAAAAATCTCCCCATTGAGGGAGCATTGTCTTTGACCTAATGCTTGCCTTTGTATCGCCAAAAGCATGGGGCTAAGAAAATTCCTTCGTAGTTGAAGTTTTGATGATTGGTTTCGCTCTAGTAGAAAATTCCAACTGCCTCATAGTGCTGGGAGAAGATCCTTCACCGACCTATGCTTCCTTCAATTTTGGTTCCCTTAGAGAGCGTCTAGTCGTTGGATTCCTTGGAGGCATTTTTCTGCAAAGAGAGTAGAGTTAGACACGATGTTGCAGAGAGAATACTGATATATAAATAAAATGTGACCATCGAAATGATAAAATCAACACATACCTCTTCTTCACACTAGCTTAACTTGCTTTTGAAATTCTGAGAATCAAGTGCAACTCTTGAGACACTCTTTTCACTTCTTCGACTGCTCTGAAAATGAGAAACTTGTGTACAGAATGTTGGGGTTCGAAACTATCTTAGTGATTTAAACGCAGAGAATACTTCCCTTGTCACATCAGTTCTTCAATTCGGGGTGTAAGTGCAGTTTTACAAAATCTGTCACCAAGATCTGTATTATGCTCAAGATTAAATGAAGTTGTAGGTTGGTGGCATAGGAGCGAGATATATTGTGGTTCATTTGCCCTTTAAAATTCTCGTTATTCAGTTGGTGCACAGGGTAGCAACGTATGTGGAGAAAAACATTAATTGACCTAATAAATGATGGAATCTGATCTTATTTTGTGTTGAAAATGTCCCATCATTCCGCAAATTTGAACGGGTGGATCGGGGGTCAACATTTTCTTAGACAACATTTGTTGATATCTCTTGGCAAAAGATCTGATGTTAATCCATCTTTCCATATGGTACTGATGTGGAAATGATGACCTGGAAGTGCGATTAGGACATGGAGAAATCTGAGGTGACTCGGGATGAAACTAGGTCGTACGAAGTGCCCACGTGGAAGAGACACGCGACGTTTTAAATTTGGCTCCTTCGCTTAAGATATTTTTGGTATCGGGGATTTTTGTCAGATATGTGCTTTGAAAAACAGGTCCTACCCTGCCGATGTCGAAGAAGTAACAGGGAACAACGATCATCGATATGTTTAAACAAGTGTTCCCGAATTACCACCCTCGAAACTTGTCGATGCAAAAAATGCATCGGTGATCGATGATCGGTGATGTATCAATGTGAAAAATTCCACCATTTAAATATTTGGAATTTCATCTACTATGAACAATGCATCGGTAATCGATGGTCAGAGATTCATTATAGCATATGTTAGTATCTTACCCATCCATATTTCGTCGATGCCGATGATATCGACAATTTCCTAAAAATTCTTTGCGAACAATCAACGCAGATCTACTTCATTTTTTCCCAATGTCAATGATACATTAGTGATCGACGATTATTGTTACTATGTGGTCATTTTACTGCTCAGATTTTTCCAATGCCGAAAATAAGCGTGTGGGTCACAATTTTAGCTATGAATTCTTAGTTAAAATGCCAAGTTCTTTTTTAGATACAAAGGTTTCACAGGCACTTCATTGCATCTGTATGGTCGATTATCCACCCCAAGGTCTCAATACAGTGTAAGATCGGGGTTCAATAGGATACCATATGTAGGCATGATCGCTAGATGTTCAAAAAAATTTGGTCTTCGAGCGTCCTTACATTTGGGTCGTTGTAGGGGATAAATTCCAGGTAATCTTCCCGGTTAATCCTGTTGAACAAATATCCCCACTGCGAGAGCATTATATTTTACCTAGTGCTTGCCTCTGTGTCTCCAAATATAGGGGGCTGGGCAAATGCCTACTTAGTAGACGTTCTGATGACGGGCTTCGCTTTAGTAGTAAACTCCAACTACCTCACAACCCCTGGAGAATATCCTTCACCAACCTCTACTTCTTTCAATTTTGGTGCCTTTGGCGAATGTCTAGTCGTTGGCTTCCTTGGAGGCATTTTTCTGCAGAAAGAGCAGAGTCAGACACTGTCTTGCAAAGATGATACTGATGTATAAATAAAATGCGATCATTGAAATGATAAAATCAATACATACCTCTTCTTTTCACTAGCTTAACATGGTTTTGAAATTCTGAGAATCGAGGGAACTCTTGAGATGCTCTTTTCGCTCCTTTGATTGCTCTGCTCTGAGAAACTTGTGTACAAAATGTTGGGGTTCGAAACTGTCTTAGAAATTTAAACACAGAGAATACTTACCTTGTTGCATCAGTTCTTCAATTTGGGGCATAATTTCTGTTTTACACAATCCGTCACCAAGATCCACATTATGATCGGGATTAAATGTGGTCGTAGGCTGGCGGTGCAGGAGTGGGCTACGTTGTGGTTCATCGACAATTTCAAATTATTACTATTTGGTTAGAGCATGAGACAACAATGTATGTGGAGAGAAACATTAATTGGCCTATTAAATGACATAATCCAATGTATGTGGAGAGAAACATTAATTGGCCTATTAAATGACATAATCCAATCTTATTTTGTGTCAAAAACGTCCCATCATTCTACTAATTTGAACGAGTTGATCGGGGGTCAACGTTTTTCTTAGACAATGTTCGTTGATATATTTTGGAAAAAGATCCTATGCCGATCCATTTGGCCTTACAATGCTGATGTGGAAATGATGACCTGGAAGCACGACTAGGACACATGGAAAGATAAGGTGACTCGGGATGAAACTAGGCCTTACGAGTTGCCTATGCGGCAAAGACATGTGGCATTTGAATTTGGCTCCTTTGCCTAAGGGTTTATTCAGAATTGGGAATTTTCGTTAAATATGTGATTTGAAAAATAGGTCCTATCCCACCGATGCTGAAGAATTATCAAGGATTAGCGATCGACGAGATGTTGAAACAAGTGTTCCCATACTACCCCCCTCGAAACTTGTCGATGTCGAAAATGCATTGGTGATTGGTGCTCGACGATGTGTCAACGCGAAAAATTTCCACAATTTAAATCTTTGGGATTTCACCGAATCTGAACAATGCATAAGTAATCAGTGATCGAAGGTTCATTATGGCCCATCTTAGTGTTTTTCCCTTTCATATTTCACCGACGCCGATGGGATATTGACAATTTTTTGAAAACTTCTTCTCAAACATAGTTAGAAATCGATGCAGTCCTCCTTCATTTTTTCCCGATGCTGATGATACATCGACAATTATTGTTGCTATGTGGTCATTTCACTACTTGGATTTATCCTATGCCAAAAATAGTTGCATGGGTCACAATTTTAGCTATGAATTCTTAGTTAAAATGACAAGTTCTTTTTAGAGAAAAAGTTTCAATTCAACAGGTCCAAATAAATTTGAATGTGTTCAATGATGGGACATGGAAAAAAAACCTAATCATCCCCTACACAATGGACTTAATTCAGAAAGAAGAAAAAAAAAAGAATACAAGTGTTACCCAAAAGAGAAAAAAATTCAAAAATCTTTTAGGGTGTGTTGAGCGCTCAACAAATAGCGATTCTCAGGGTGAAAACATAATCTCTACTCCTTCCTTCAGGCTTAGCTTGTGCAGAAGTTGGTTGAGAAACTAACTGGATTTTCTTTCATCAGAGTATTTACTATCCATGCATGTACAAATTTTCGGGTTCGTGAATCTGGGTCTGCCTATAGAGTTCATCCCTTTTCCCACCTTTGTTCCTCTTGACCATGACTCATGACCTTCTTTAACAATATCCGGGTAAGGAATTCACTTTCTCGAGGACGTTTTAGTTATCATTATTCCCTCGCTATGGTGTTTCTCTGTTGCTAGCGAGCATCCATATCCCCAGCAGAGTCACCTCGACGTCACATACCTTGCTCCGCTGCCAGTGAATTTCCATAGCCCCAACGGAGTTATCTGCATACCCTCTTCGACTTTGCACTCCTTTTAATATAATTTATTTTCTTCTGGAAGAAATTCCATGAGTGAGTTAGAGAGGAGGACGTTTGTTATCTGCAAGGTGAAATTGTTAAGGTGAAATTATTCCTAGCTCTGTCTAGAGGTACATGTGATCCTTTCCAACTAGCCATCTTTCCCTTTGGGCTTTACCAGACCACCAGGTGGATATTTCATCACTTACCAAGGTTTTGTGTTTTGTAAAGACAAGATATTGATCTCCTTTAAGAAATTTGTATTTTCCCAGCGTCTCTTATGTTGCACGTAAGTGTAAGTTAGGAGTGGAGTTTCTTGCACCATATCTATTAAAGTTGACCAATGCTTTATGGAGCACAACTTAATTACAGGAAAATACCAAGCGAAAGAAAAGACAAAAATAAAGAGGAATTTTCAATCAGCCTACCCTAAACCTACACATTTATTATGATAAAAATATATGCTAAAAGAAACATGAAAAAGACATTTTTTTTGATAGAAGTATTGTTTTAGGGCTTGGCCATTCACTAGGAGGGTGTCGGGTTCCCCCCTTAGATTTTGCAACCGGTATGTGCCTACCCCAATGTTCTCGAATACCTGGAAAGGTTTGAGCCAAATATTTTAAAATTTGGAATGCTTTCCCTTAGGTTCGTTTGCTCCATCCCATTTCAGAACTTAGTATCCTACTTCAAAACTCTTCTGTTTGGCCTTATGCTTGTCAAACCATATTTTAACTATCTATTGATGAGAGGTCAACTTAGATTTATCTTTCTCCCTTTCCTCTTCAAGCATGAGTATGGTATCAATTATTTGTTGAATAACTGATGGGGGCTGTCCTCTTGAATCCTGAGAAAACTGCAATAATGGAAGATACAACCCATTTGGGAGAATGGCTTCTTGTCCATATACCAGAAAGTATGCAGAGTTTCCTATAGCTTCGTTGGGTGTTACTCTATCTCCCCATAAGGAATTATGAAACAAACTATTTCAATTCCTTTGATTGTCTACGATTGTTTTCTTCAACACCCTCACTAGGATTTTATTAGTTGATTTTGCCACCCCATTTCCTTGTGGGTAGTAGTTTGCAGAGTATCTTATTATGATGCCTTTGTCCAGAGCGAACTCTGTTAATAGAGTAAAAGAAAAGTAGGCAGCATTGTAAAAAATGAGAATGGAAGGCATCCCAAACCTTGTGATCAGCTATTGTTCTATGAATTGGATTACAACCTTTTTGTTCATGTGAGTCAAAGGGATGGCCTCTATCCATATTGTGAAATAATCCGTAGCAACAATTACTATATATTTATGTTATTTTGAAGAATTTAGAGTAATATCCCCTATGACATCTAAACCCTGTTGCTCGAACGGTCTAGATATGGTTACTGGTTGGATTGGGATATCTTCCCTCTTTTCTCTACCAACACTCATTTGACAAGATTTACAATTTCTAGCGTATGTATGAGCGTCCCTAAATAGAGTAGGTGAGTAATAACTAGCTCTTAATATTTTGTGAGCTGTGGTATCTCTTGCAAAGTGTCCACCTGCAGGACCATCATGGAACTCCCTCAGAACCTTTTTTTCATCTTCATGTTCGAGACATCTTAGGAGTACTCCATCATAATTCACGTGGAAAAGTACTAAATTTATGAGGCGATATTGTACATATTTTAGCCCGAGAGCTCTCCTTTCCTTAGGGCTTAGGTTTTATGGGAAAGTGCCATGATGTAGGAGGTAAATCAAGTTTCCATACCGAGATTCTTTCCCTGGGGGAATGTATAAATATTCACTGCACCATAATGCTAATTCATTTTCCCACCCAGGGTCTTCATTTATTAGATCTCGGGCTTCTGCGGATAGTTTACACAATCCTTGTCCCTTAACTAATATGGCAGGTTTAATATCTAAATAATATTATTGGACAACTGCCATCCAATTTCCCCTTCTCTCTCCCATCTCCTGTTGAGTGAATAGGGATCCATCCAATTTCCCCTTCTCTCTCCCATCTCCTGTTGAGTGAATAGGGATCGGATTGCAAGATGAGGCATGGTGACTTTGGTGTGATTTTTCAGGATGCAAGATCTGAAATGTTTCACTGATTTGTATACCGCATAAACCTGTTTTTCTATATCCAGGTATTTCAGTTGGGCTCCTTGGAGATTAGTGCTCATAAATGATATTAGTGCCTCATTGTTGTCATCATCTTTCTGGGTCAATAATGCAACCAAGGACTGGTTGGAGGCGAAAGTATAGAGGAAAAAAACTTTACTAAAATCAAGACTTCGCAGCACCAGATAT
>CBVK0102816420.1:0-21893 GCA_900067695.1 Picea abies
AGTTGACATTATAAAACCTAACAAGAGACCCAATGTTACGCAAAAACTACACTTATTAAGATTAAGGAGAATCTGATAGTAGCGAAACCTCTCAAAGATAAGTCGTAAGTGGTAGGGATGATCGGATCTCTTATGAGAACATGATTCCAGATCATCAAGATACACCTCTACTATGTGTTTGAGGTTGTGGAAGGAAAATGAGATGGCCTATTGAAAAGTGGCTCCAGCATTCTTAAGGCCAAAAGGCATTTTCCTATATGCGAATGTACCCCAAGGACATATAAATGTCATTTCATGTTGGTCCTCGGGATTGATCTAAATCTAGTTGTATCTAGAAAAACCATCCATAAAATAAAAGACCTCACAACCCGCACATTCATCGATGATTTGGTCAATGAATGGGGTTGGAAAATTATTTTTAGGGCAATCTTTGTTTAGATCACGAAAGTCCATACACATGCGAATCATACCTTGCTTTTTGTTGACAAGAACAGGGTTCGACACCCATTCCATCAATTTTACTGGATAGATGAAACCAACTTTAATGAGTTTCTCTACCTCAGCCTTGATCATTTTTTCCTTGAGAGGATTGATTGGGTGAAGCTTCTTTCGGACAGGCTTAACATCGGGGTAAGTTGTAATCTTGTGTTCAACTATACGTGGGTCAATTCCTGGAATATCCTCCTAAGACCATGAAAAAACATCACGAAACTCTTTAAACAATTTAGTATAGATCTGAATCTCCTCAGAGGAACAATCTACTTCGATGAAGACGTTTTCCAAAAAGCCAGGGTTTCTAGAGATGTCGACAGGAATCATTTCGGCTATACTTGCCATGTTTCCTTCGACATAGATTTTATGTGTAGCCAAAGGGTTAACAAGACAAGTGACATCTCTATTCACGGTCGTAGTGAACTCTCCTGCCTCTACTCTCCTCAATTCGGGTAAAAAATAAGATATGTGGTGAATATCGTCCTCTCAATTCGGGTAAAAAATAAGATATGTGGTGAATATCGTCCTAAGGTCTATCTAGCCTAATCATTGCCTCCAAAATCGCCTTGTTAGAGGGAAGGACTAAGTCCAAAGGATCGTGAGTGGAAAGAGAGGCTTGATCCCAAATAGGCTCAAGAACAGGATCTAGCTCTTGTGAGGGAGCCACATCAAGGTTTCCTGAGGCTTGCTGGAAAATATTATACGCAACTTCAACAATAGATAAGGGCATAGCCATTCCAAGGTTCCCTAGCCCTTCCATCGAAGCCGATGGGGAAGGTAAAATCCATGGGTCGTTAAAGTAACTTGTCCTAAAAGAAGCAACTTGGAAGATCATATCCTTCTGCTATTTGGGGACAACCGAAATAAACTTGACATCATTGGCAGGTGACGGATAATCAAAAGTCCCCATTAAAGATTGAAACAATCTGTCACCTAAGTTGATGGTACCTGGTTGCAGGTTGTCAATCATCAGGACCGTGGAAGCCCCCGATGAAGGTTCAAGATGGGAGAACAATAACTAATCAACAATTATGATCTGGCCTTCATCAGGAAAACATAAGACCCAAAAAACGATGGATACAACCACTGTCATAGCATATGTCCAGCTCCACCCTAACAAAATATTGCAGTCGAGAGGTGCATCGACTACTTCTACCTCGACGCACATGGTTTTTTCCTCCAAACATATCAGAGCAGCCAAAGCTAGCAAAGTATGAGAATCCAGGAAACCCCGTAGTGAATATAACCATTAAGGAGGTCTCCATCAGAAACACTCTCATAGACCTATGGGTAGCCATCAATGTTATGACTGCTACTACCTTGGAACAATTACAGTTACAACCTCTTCTCTGGCCTACCTCAACCATTTTGGAATTAGTAGATAAGACTAGGGTTATACCTGAAGGGATTTTAGATGATGTCATGGTTACTTTAGCCTCATGGGAGTACCCTATAGATTTTATTTTCATTCATTCAAAGGATCCTGCCCAAGGACATCTTGTTATTTTGGGTTAACATGGCAAGTGGCATCTCCATTCATTCAAAGGATCCATCATTCTTTAGCTATACTCGTCATGTTTCCCTCGGCATAAATTATGTGCATGGCCAGAGGGTTAACATGGAAAGTGGCATCTGCATTCATGGTCGTGGTCAAATATCCTACTTATTCTCTCCTCAACTCAAGTAAAAACTAAGATCTATGGTGAAGATCATCCCAAGGTCTATTCTGCCCAGTCATTGCCTCCAAAATATCCACGTTGGAGGGAAAGACCAAGTCCAAAGGATGATGAGTATTAAGATATTCTTGAGCCCAAATAGGCTCAAAAACGAGATCTAAATCCTATGGGGGAGTCGAATCATGGTTGGCCGAGGTTTGTTGGAAAATGTTGTATGAAACCTCAGTAGCAGATAGGGTCATAGAAATTCCAGGATGCCCTACCCCTTCCATCGAAGCTGATGGGGATGGTAAATTCCACGAGTCATTAAAATAACTCGTATGAAAAGAATATACTTCAAATATTGCATCCTTTGACTGATCAGGGACAACCAAAATAAACTTGACATCATTTGAAGGTGGAAAATAACCAAAATTCCCCATTAGATATGGAAACAATCTAGCACCTAAGTTGACAGTACCTAGCTGTGGGTTGTCAATAATTGGGACCATGGATGCCCCCGATGAAGGGTCAGGATGAGAGAAGGATAATTGATCAACGATTATGATTTGTCCTTCGTGAGGAAAACATAAGGCTCAAAAAACAGTGGATACAAACACTATCGTAGTGTAGGTCCAACTCCATCCTAACAAAATATTGTAGTCAAGAGGTGCATCGACTACTTCTACCTCGACGCACATGGTTTTTTCCTCCAACTTCATGGGGAAGGAGGGAATTATGCCATGTGGTCTAAAATATCGATCTTCAAACATGGTTAGCAACGTGGGCAATGAAGGAAACTCAGGTTGGCCAATGGCCTTCCAATATACCAACGACATCATGCAAGTCGAGGAACCCCCATCAACCACTGTACGAAAAATGTTCTGTGTCAATGATTTTGTGGCATACACCACTACTATCTGAAAAGCGACATGGTGAGGAAGACTAGGTTTATAATCTGTAGGGTAAAAAACATTCATTCCTGAGTTAGTAGTCTCGACCGCTCCAAGGCAGACAACAATGCTCTCCTCTATGAGGGGAAACTCTAGAGGAATTCCAAAGCAGATATTTCATAAGGATTTTGTGCTAGATCTTCCACGACGGAGTACTTTTGAGAAACCCTTGTGTTCAGGTTGTGAGAAGCCTTCTTAAACACACCCTTAGGTATGCGAGTCATAGTTTCTCCCACATTCTTCTCAATTTGAAGAGGAGGTAGTGGGTTGGAGGCTTCTTTTCCCTTGTTATCAGATTCTGGCATTTCGTAATTATGAGCCTTGGTTTGCAGATGAGCATCCGATCTCATCATATAAACATTTGCAGCTTCATTATTAGCATTAGGCACAGGGGCTCCCTGATTGCTCCTAGGTGTATTCATGGATGATGAAGCCTGAGCCATATTTTTCCCTTGTGGAAAAGGGTTGGTTAACACGGCATGATGTTTTTGTGCCAATAGCTTTTGCGCTTCCTCAAGATGAGGGCATTGGTGAGTCAAATGGTCATCCGTGCAAAGCTTACACGAAAACTTCACCTTCCTCTTTTCATTTTTTCCCTCGCCATCATTATTCATAGCCTTCTTATCCCCTTTACCCTTCTTGTTTTTATATTTCCTCTTTCCCTCGGATTGTTGGTTACCCTTGGGATTCGTTGATTGCACACTGTGTACATCTGACGTTTGGGTTATGAGGGCAACCGAACTAGGAGTTTGGCTTGCCACAATCTATTGAATTGATAACTATTGTAACTGATTATTCAACTGATCTATGGGATTGATCTGTGTTGAGCCTACTATTCCATCAGTGTGAGGCCTAGACTTTTGTTTGGTCTTGTCGAAATTTGACCGTGGTGCATCCAGAAGGATATCATATAGCATACTGGATTGAAAGTAAATCAACTCCAGTTTTTGCGCTCTCATGATATCCTCTTATTCGTCAAAACCCTATATGTCGCGATGTATTTGGATACCCAAGGCACCAAGGAATTTACGAACCACTAGAGAAAAAATGTGGGAGGAATCTTCACTTTGATCAAACTCTTTCGTCGACGCCATTCTTGGATGTGATCTGAGATATGGACAGATTTTATTTTCTCAAAGTTGGCTAGCAACTCGGTGTCAACATCGTATCTTACCCCTAATTGGAAATGGTATAAGAAAACAATATTTAGGTCATTAAAGTAAGCATACTTCAAGCTATCGAGTTCGATATACCATTTCGAGGCACCCCCTATAAGAGTGCACTGAAACAAACGTAACTGAACAGAATCATCCTTTAACGAGTTGGATGAGAACCATAAATGAAATGTCATAACATGATCACCTGGATATTTTCTAGGCTTGCCTTCAATATTAGGGATGTTCGAGGGAAACTTAGTCAACATGGGGGGCCAACACGAATCATGATAGATTGGGTCATTCAACAGCCTCGACAAGTCTGGAAAATGTAGAGTTTCTAGGAAAGGTATTCTAGTTTGTGGTGGATTCAAAGGAAAAGAGGGGCTTGGATTTTTACTGGCACCAGGTTGTCAGGAAAAAATTTCTTTCTAGCTAAGGTTTTGGTAGAAACCATGGTGGCCTAGCCAGTAAAAGGAGTTCATGCTTGATTCTACATCGTCGATTGATTCCCATAGTTGGATGACATACCTTGTGTAGGGATTTCTCCCTGCATGGTATTCTAAGGACCTTGGTTGGGGATGCCCCTATCCGACCCTCTTGGCATAGGTATTGAACCTTTCGCGAGGTTCCACTGAGTGTGGGAGGGGTTTCCCTCGATCAACATCCATTGCGAAGGAAACAAACCCTGCCAGGGATTTCCAAGACCCTGTGAGGAGTAAACTCTTGTCATCTCTCCCTATGAAGGAACAAATCATTGCATAGGTTTTGGTTGACCAAAGGAGAGGTTTCCCCCTAATGAGAAAGAGAATGATGAGAAAGTGTTATTTCCAAAAGCATCGAACAAAGAAAAAGGAATAGGCCCTACTAGAGTCATATAGGATTGAGGCCTATGACTCCCCCCACTCAACAATCTAGAGTTGGTGTTAAGCCTGATTGGCTGCTAGAAAGAGCCTCCGAGTGAAGGGGACAAAGGAGGGATATGAACCCCACTGTAAGGGATAATGTTAAATGGGGCAGTGGTGCCTGTGAAAGATCCTTGTAAGGGAGCATTAGAGCTCCCTACCCCCAGATCAACAGTCAGTATATTAGAGTAGGTTAAGGTCGAACTAGAGTCAAAACCCGACATCCCATACGAAAAGAGAGTGCTAGACACATTCTGAATAGAGGGAACAATGGTCATAATCGTTGAGGGGAATATGCCACTGCCTGAAGTTGTGGGTGTCTAGACAACTATAGTCCTGATAGGTAGAGGTGGGGGAGGATGCAAAACACCCCCTCCCGTGATAGCCGATATGGGAGTATGATGACTCCCAAAAGAGGTAGCACTAGTTTCTTTCATCGTCACTCGTCTAAAAACTAACGTTTAGGTGAAGTCACCTCAGGAGGGACTATATGAATAAGTAGCGATGCTGATAAGTCAATGATCGAAGGGTTTGTGAGCCTGAATCCTTCACCTTTGAGGTCAAAAATGGTGGACTCCTCCGGTGCAGGAAAGTATTCTCTAGGATTCAGCTCAGGTACAGTTTATTGTGGCCCGTTCGCTTCAAATGAACCCTATTGATATATCATGCACCTCAGCAGTGGCGGAGGTTGCTCCAAAGTAACCGACGCCAGGCCCTGAAGCCTACATGAACGATGGAGCTGTTGATATTCCACCTTGTGAAATGATCAACCAACAATCTAAGTTTAAGCTAGCACAAAACATAGAGCACACACTAAAAATTCCCTAATGGAAAATAAAGGAATCAACTGACTTGAAGGAACAATAGTTACACAAATCAACAGTAGAGCATATTACTGGTGCAAGTGTAACTCGAACATGGAAACACCCTCCAGGTATACTATGCAAAGTGTGATCCAATGTCTTCCCTAGGTATTGCGGTATACCCCCACAGTTACCCCTGTAAGTCCCTAAAAATAGGAAACTAGGTTTCCATCTCACAGTCAGTCACCAGGAGGGTACAGTCGATAGTTGGGTTGATCATAATGAGAAGGATAACAAAGTCCAAAGCCTTTCAAGGGTACCAAAGGAAAATGGTCTAGAAGAAAAATGAGGATCTCGAACGGATTCTACATCCATGAGGCTCCATAGTCAAATGTGATCAACGAAAATTCCAAGAATGACCCTCAATATATGATCCCCACCACGTTTTGTCTGGTGTTGGAGGGGTTATCTCCTCTACCTTTCCTCACACGACCTCATTTTTAGCCCATGTGTTAGAGGGGGGTCTCGGTTGACGCTTACGAAACTGGACTCTAACACTCCCTATCATAGACTCTTATTTTTGTTTAAGCATCTTTGAAGAGTTTCCTCTCCACACCTATTTCAAGTCCCTAAAGCCTAGACTACTTGGTGAACCATACAAACAAAAGTATAGTTGATTTTAAGTGTTAATAATTGATTTTATGTGGCTTGATTTGCTCAAAAGGGTATAGATGTGAAACTTATGGTGTTTTCAAGAGATGAAAGAGAAGAAAATAAAATCTTTAGAAAATTCATTCAAAAAGCAAACTAGGTTCTACAACTGAAAAAATGGATTTTAATCTTTGTAAGTGCAAACTTTTCGAAATATCGTCCAAGATCCTAAAATGAAAAAAATTTCCTAGAATGTGCTTTTTCGTTTCGCAATGCAAATGAAAAATACTAAACTTTCAAGGAAATAGCATAGAAGGAACTTTGGAAATGGAACTCTTTTCTTTTGTAATAAGCAACCTATGATACAACTACCAAACAAAAATGCATAACTAAATGCAACTAGAATTTTTATTTTTTATTTTTGAATGCTTAGAAAAGAAAATCACAAGTAAATGATTTTTTTTTCATTTTTCAAAGAACAAACAAGGTAAATAGAAAACAAAACCAAGACTAACACAGACCCTAAGCCACTGCTTAAAACGTAGGGATTCACTAGAATCCACAGAAGGATATAACACTTATAAGTTCACCCTAAACCCTAAAAGAAAAAAAAAGAAATAAATAAACAACAAGGGTTTTTTACAAAGTACAAGATAAACCGAGTCTTTAACCCAACCAAACATAAATAATAGAGACCCTGAAGAGTTCAGGAAGGCCTGAGAAGCAAAGAGATTTTTGACAGGAAAGAAAACATCTTTTTTTAAAAAACCCTTCCAAAACACAAAGACACATGTTGTGTACGAGCAACAAGTGTATGTATGCAGGATGTATACTATGCAGAATGCATATGTATGTGTTTTATACATAGAACATGGTGCATACACCTCTGCAAGTTTTCAAAAAAGAAAAAGGTTTGGGCAGATAACAGGGCAAGGGAGGTTTGTAGGCACCTGGAAGGTGACCAGAGACCTAAAATGACTCAAGAAACTCAGAAAAATAAAAAAGAAACTGAAAAAATCAAATCAAACCAAAATCTCCCACTAAGACCATAGAGAGACTTCCCAGTGGAGTCGCCAATTCTGTTGTGGGGAAATTACCCATAAAATGGGTCTAAGGAATAGGCAGAGCGATAACTCCCTTAAAAGATTGATCTTCCTTTAATCTACCCGAAAAACATCTAGACTAAGTGATAAGATAAAGAGGGAAGAGAGGGTAAATGAGTGCACCTTCAATCCTTATGGTTGATGTAGACCTCTTCTGCTTGTTGTTGCCTCCTAGATCACAGATCTCCTCCCAAAGCTAACCTACAAGGGATTAAGAATAAAATGAAACAACATATACAATCTCTAATGATCACTTTAAAATCCTAAATATAGATATAAATTCTCAAATTAACAAGAACATGTAAACATAGGGTTTTGGGACAAAGATAATATCTTTTATTCAAATTCAAGATAAAAAAGGTTGCAAACTTTACTGGAGACCGCTTTATGAACCTAGTTCATGGTCCTCTGTCATGCATCCAAGTTCATCAATCCCACATTATATTCTCACAACCAACATACCATCAAGGGAAGGAGGAAGGGTTTCATAGGGAGAATGGTTGGAGGGAAAAGATGAGGCTAAAACTCAAAGCAATATGTAAACTTGGGCAATAAAAGGGAAGGGATTTTGGCAGAGTTTTCTTATTCTCTTGTTCATGTGTCTAAATGACTCCCCAAGACCTATTTTTATATGATAAAAATATGGTTATTCAGTTTGGGCTCCCCAAGACCTATTTTTATATGATAAAAATATGGTTATTCAGTTTGGGTACAAGATACAAGGGTTAAAATGGTTAGGAATCCCTCCATAGCCCATAAACTCTGCTGAATTCCACACAATTATATATTTTTTGCAACTTTTGGAGGTAAACACAGGATAACTAGCATGCATCAAGAATATGTACGTGGGATAACTAGCATGCATATCACATGTGTACATATACTATTAATGCATCAGGGCATGTACACTATCCAAAAAATGGTGTTTCAGAAGGAAGCCTCAACAATATTTTTGGAAAAGTATGCAGATGGATGGGCCAAAGTCTTGGATGCATAGATGTGGATTTTTTGGACTATAACAGATGCCCCCTAATTGGTGAGGTCAAAAGAGAAATTGATGGCCGGAATACATTACAATATCTTTACACAGTGGGAAGGCACAAAGTTGAGTGATCCTAATATGAGTGTTTGTGAGCATGTCATCTGCAAAATAATGATAATCTCTCTGAGGCAAGTGTTTGTGAGCATGTCATCTGCAAAATAATGATAATCTCTCTGAGGCAGGCATACCCATGCTCGGGATAAACTTAGCATGGTTGAAAATCAAGTACACTGTAGATCCATGTCATATATATAGTAATAATGAATACAAGATGTTGGTTCTTCTTCCCTTGTTCTACTTCTTCTTGGCTTGACCCAGTTTCAGATCTCAACAGGTTTGCAACAAAGCCCTTAAAAACTATCGCCCCTCCTAGTAAACCAGAAGGAAATGTTGCACACAAGATGCATAATGCAGTCTCAACTGAGATAGATTTTATGGGTGACTACAATAATTAGGTGTTTGGAGTCTAGGAATGAGTGGGGATCTGTGGTTGTGTTCTTTCTTCTTTATGCATTATCCCTGTTAACCATTCAATTACTTCCATGATTTATTCATCTTCAAACCTGTACATGCATGTTGATAAATCTATTCTAACAATTCATTCTTAAGATAAAGACAAACATAAAGTAAATCATTCATTAACAATCACAGATAAAACAAGGTTTACTGTGGTTCACCTCGTCTTGGGGCTAAGCCCACAAATATCTAGCTTCTATGCTCTTTTGTTTATTATGCTGCAAAATCTTGTGTTGCGCGCATTACATCTTTAGTAATACAATTAAGATTGAGGGTAAGAACCCTCTGTGAGGCAGAATAGATCACACCAGGCTCCCCATCTTGTGACGTTATCCTCAAATACTACCATACTTGACTCTTCTATAAGACTTATTACAATGAAAAAACCACAAAATAATAATAATCAAATCTCTTTGTTATGATATATTCTCACTTATCCCCTTCTTCCTAGACCTCCTAGGTCCTTATTTATACTATTTTATCGTCTTATAGCCATTACAATATTGTCAAAAACCCTAACCATATCATGGTTAGGCTTGTCTACCCGCGTGCCATGTTTCTTTTCCTCTTGCATGCTGCTTTTCCTTTTTTTTCTTCATGATACTTTCTTGCCACTTGTTGCACGCACTCCAAAATTAGGTCTTCCTTTCCAAAAATAGGTCTTTCCCATAAAATATATTTTCTCCAAAAATAGGTCTACGCCCAAAATAGACATCCTTATCAAAATAGGCATGTGCCCAACAAGCCCCCAAAACTGACATGTGGCTCATCCCGAGCCACTTAGGTAGTGCGTGCTCCCTATACAACTTTCTCTAAACTGTGGAACTTCTCTGCGAGTTCCTTTCCTTTTTACCTCATCTACGAAGCTTTGTCTGTTAGCACCTCGAATTTCTATGCTGTTATCTCTTCCTTTAGTAATGTTGTGCCTTCTGAATGTTCCTATTCCATGCTCGTCTTCGCTTCCTCTAGATGCACAATCATATGTGCTTCTTGTTCCTGGAGAGGTTCCAGTTGGAATTTTGTTTCTTGCTTATGCATCTACACTCTCTTTAACTTTGTCTGAAAAGTCTTCATTTCTTGGGTGCCCTTCAAGCACTCCGTAATACTCATTTTTTTCTATCGTTTCTTTAATTCCTATATGGAAATGCTAATTTTCTTCTCTTCTTGGTCCAATAGATGGACCTTTTCAGCCTCTTCTAAAACGGTCCAAATATGTGTAGTTTTGTCGAACAAATCTGTGACTTCCCTCACTTATTTTACCATCTCTGCTATATGGAGTGTGGATTGTTGTTCTCTTTGTTATTGAACCTTAGAAGGAGTCATGGGGTTGAGATTTTATTTTATATCCTCGATTTTCTTCCTATATCCCTCAATCGTCTGTGAAATAATTTTTATCTTTTCTTCTACGCTCCTCTCTAGTGCTTGCACGTTCTCTTGGATGCGGTCGTATATCATTGTTAGCCCTTGCTCTAGCTTATCAATGCATTCTTTCTCCTCCTCTTTCTATGATATCATTTGGTTGTATGTGAATTGTAACATTTTGACGACTCCCCTACCCACCTCCAAGTTAGTCGCATCTGCGTGGTCTCTGGATTTCACTTCTTGCATTATACTGGCTTGGAGTATGTGTAATGCCTTGGTGGGTATCTACGCTATAACTACTTCAAATTTATTGTTTTCCGCCATGGGTTTCTATGCAGTCTCTTGATCCATTATGATCATTTTGGGTGACTGTGAATGTGTCCCTGCCTTATACTACCAACTGAACTGTCTGCTCAATTTCTTTCTGCGCAAAGGGTCGTTGTGTCCTTTCATATCATTGCACTGTGGCCTATGGTACTGCTTGAATTCATAATTGTTGTAGAGTTTCATGGAATTATATGAGCTTGTCCATGATCTCTTCTCTTTGTTCCTTTGCAATACAGACCACATCTTCCCCCTATCTTGGACCTTGTCTTCAAATAACTCAACATCATCCCTTGTTAGGGTGATGACTGGGTCTTCCATGATATACTTCCTCTTTTTGCATGCCTCTTCTACCTACGCTGACTTCCTTTTTTTCTATAAGGGATGCACCCCACTTCTTGTAACATGTACCCTTTCTTCACTAGCTTGTGATGTATCCCCCTTTCTGGCATCCTACTAGCTGTATGTCCTTGTCATTGTTGTTTTACTCCTTAGTATTTTAGGCACTATGCTTCTTCCTGATGACTAATTCCATGTTGCATCCTTTCTAGTGTTATCAGCTGGGATGTTTTTTTTTGCTGAGGATCCAACTTCAACCTTTTCCTTTGGCTTGGTGGATTGTGTCATGGATGGATTTGTTTCTATTTTTCCTACTGGCATCTTCCACTACGCTAGCCAGTCTCTAATTACCCAGTCAATTTATTCCTTTTTGATGCAATATTTCATCTCTAGCCATGCCTTCTTTGGATCCCTTGCAACCTGGATCCACATGTGATGCCTGGATTCCTTGAACTTGTCTATCCATTTAGTCTCCTAGACTACCTCCACAAGAATGCACTACACATTAGCTGTGCGTTGCTGTGTTTCTTCAAGCAACATTAAAATTACAATGTTATTTTCTTGTTGATTTTTTTGTCCTTGGACTGCCAGAGGGACTCATATCTAGCCACATAACACTTTCCTTTCCTATCCAAGAAGGCTGCAAATTTTGGCTCCTACCACCCTGCCAAGGCTATAAGAATGATGAGCCAAGAGTAATGGAACTCGGTTCCATTATCCTACGCATCTATGCAATCCACCATAAACTGGTTCAGAAGGTATGGTGCCCAACTAAACATCACTCCTTTCATGCACTACGTGGCTACTATAATGACTCCTACTAAAGCTTCTTCTATCTTTCATTTCCTCAGCAACTTGCAAGCCATAAGCTTGCTGGTGAACCTTGTCACATTGTCATGAATGTCCTTGAGAACAATTCCCCTGTTTCCCCTGCTCATGCCAAATTTCACTTTTACCAGGTCAACAATTTCCTTCTTTCACACCTTGTTATCCAAGTACTCCTCTGGTTGTGAGTCGACTGTAAGTAATTCTGTAATCTTGGCGATCAACGCCACATCTAGTTGTATCAACCTATCCATCCAAAGGATGTTGCTATGTTTCTTGAATAATATCTATTTGATGCATAGTCTGACATTTTTACCATGCTTGAAGTGAGGTATATCCAAGAGGTTCATTATTCTTGAGTTTTACAACCCTGTTATCCACTGCGCGGGCTCCATTATAGGATTTCCTAGGGGTCCAATTTCCCTTGTTTTTTCCAAATAGGATTCTTCGGCCAAATATGGGATTTTGGTCGCATCGCGTGCATCATGGTCTGAGTACCTCAGTTTAGGTACTTTTTGTAACATGTCATCCATAGTGACCACTACGTCTAGGAGGTATGTACCTGTGATGTATGTGGCATCTCACGCCTTTCTTTTCTTCCTGACAATAAATGGGTTTGCATCTTCTGTTTTTGCATCCTCTTCTTCCCTCTTAGAGTCCAATCGGTTGGTGATGTCCTTTACCAACACCTCTTCTTTGTCACAAAACTATTGCTCACTTGTCATTTCATCAAATTTAGAGGGTTTTTCGGGATTAGGGTTCAAAATCCCATTTCGAGTCCTGAAACTCTACCCTACTTCCCCTTGTCACCCTGTCGGTTTTTCCTCCTCAACCCATGTCGCGTTGATTGACTCTTTGTTTGACATAGTGAAATCCTCAAGATTGACCACGTTCTTAGGCTCTCTCGTCCTTTCCTTGTTCCTTTGGCCTTGTCAGATAACCCATAGATACTGGCCTAGAGCACCAAACTTTGGTGGTGTCATATTTTATTCAATTTGCACACTCTCTTTTGCTTCTTTGCACAATTCTAGCTAGGGAATGCACCTGTATCTTTCTCTGTGCTAAAAAATCACTAAGTGTTGAAATAATGTGTTCTTTCCACACATTATATACCTGGTAATAATTATTTTCACTTATTCCGTGCATTTGCGTCGAGTGCAATTTTTCCTGTGCATTGTCTTTCGATGTTGTCGCAGTAATTGGTGCACGCAATTTGTTTCTCAATTTCCTGTTGTTCAGTCAACTTTTGCCTCTTTTTTTGGTTTTTTTGTTCCTTTTTCTTCTTTTTCCACTTTTTGTTTCTTTTTATCATTTTTCTTTCCTAATATCTACTATAGTACACTGTATACATGACTTTCTTTCTGCACTGTAATTTTTAAGAGTTAGTAGGTTGACTATTCCTGTATAGTTTCAGTCGACTATGATTGACCATGCCTTTTAGTTTTTTTCCTCCTAAGTCCTTTAGCTACATAGATCCCCCATATGTGATAGTATTTACTTCATATGGCCCTAATCAATGCTTTATAAACTTACCAGGGTGTTGCAAAAATTTGTTGTCATAGAGAAGAACTAGGTCTCTCTCCTTAAATCTTTTGTTTTTAATATGTCTGTCATGCCAGGATTTGTCCCTTGATTTCTGTACTTCCTCGTGAAATCCTGCCAAAATCATGTCCTCTTCCATTTCCATTATTTGTCTTAGCCTCTCCTGTACTACGCCTCTTTCTGTCATGTTGGTAATTGATGCTACGCGCAGACTGGGTACGAGAAATCTATGGGAACCACTACTTCCTGTCCATACAACAGTCTAAATGGTGTCTGTTTGGTCAACTTATTGGATGTGGTCCTATATGACCATAATACTATTGGTATTTTCAAGTCCCAATCATCCTTGTTCACATTGCAGATCTTAGTCAATGCATTTTCCAAAATCTTATTAAAAGCTTCACATTGCAGATCTTAGTCAATGCATTTTCCAAAATCTTATTAAAAGCTTATGTTGTTCCATTTTCCCGAGGATGATATGGTTTACTCTTTTGGTGATAGACATCAAACTTGTCAGTCATAGCCTTGATGGTATTAGTATTAAAATGAGTTCCTTTGTCACTCATCAAAATCCTAATACGTCCAAATCTAGTGATCACTTGCTCAAATAAGAAGTGTATTTCTATCTCTGTGCTATAGTCTTTGATTGGTGTTTCTTTTGCCCATCTTGTTAAGTATTCAGTCGCAATAATGATATACCTAGATCCTAATGTTTTGGATGGCNTGNAATCTACTGTCCCATTTTCCTAAGGATGATATGGTGTACTCTTCTGGTGATAGACTTCAAACTCCTCAGTCATAGCCCTGATGGTATTATTAATAAAATGAGTGCCTAGGTCACTCATCAAAATACTGGGACATCCAAATCTGGTTATCACTTGCTCAAATAAGAAGTGTGTTGTTGTCTTTGCGCTACAATCTTTGACGGGTGTTGCTTCTGCCCATCTTGTTAAGTATTTAGTCGCAGTAATGATATATCTAGCTACTGACCTTTTTGATGGTGGATTAATAGGTCCAATAAATTCTATTGCCCATTTTTCAAATACATACAGAGTCACCTTAGGTCTTAGGGGCATCTCATCCTTTCTGTTGGGTTTTCCAACCCTCTAACAAACATCATAGTTCTGGCAATAGTCCTTGGAATCGTTATGGATTGTTGGCCACCATAATCCTGCGTGCACTACCTTATGTGTGGTTGTTTTGCCTACATAGTGTCCTCCAATATACCTTCATGAGCTTCCGCTAAAATTTTGGGTCTTTCATGTTCCAATACACACCTTCTCAAAATGTTATCTGCGTCCATCTTGTATAAATGTCCTGCGATGAGTTGATAGTCTGCAACCCTAACTACCAGTTTTTTCTTCTACGCAGTGATAAAGTCTTGTGGAAAAACCCATAGACTTGAGTATTCAATAATATCAATGAAGTATTCATTAGATACATGTACTGAAAATAATTGTGTATCAGGGAAGGTGTCTTCCAAGTTAGTAGGTTCTTCTTCATTGGTTACCCTTGACAGGTGATCAGGTTCTGCATTCAGCTTCCCTGGTTTGAATATCACTTCAAAATCAAATTCTTGGAATAATAATAGCCATCTATAGATCCTTCCCCCCAACACTGGATTGTTGACTAGATATTTGAGGGAAGAATGGTCTATGAACATTTTAAAGTGTTTACCTAATAAAACATGCCTGAATTTATGAAGTGCATATACCATGGCTAGGTATTCTCTTTATGTGGTGTTGTAATTCTACTTAGATTCTTACAAGTTTCTTCTTGCAAAGGCTATAGGATGGTCTAAGTCCCCTACTCCTGGCTGCACCAGAATTGCTCCAAGTGTTATTGTTGATGCATCTACATGTAGATGAAATGTATTTTCCCAATATGGAAAGACTAATATAGGTGTTTTCACCATATTTTCATTTAGAGTGTCCAATACTTGTTGACAGTCTTCATTCCACTAAAATCTGGTGTCCTTCTTTAAATTTTTTGCATTGGTGTAGTAATCTACGCATACCCCTTTATAAGATTCCTATAATAGCATGTATGTCCCAGTGTTTCTCTTAATTGGCACACTGACTTTGGTGGTGGTAAATTTACAATGAATGCAATCTTAGCAGGGTCAATTAGTAAACCTTGTTTACACACTATATGTTCCAAAAATATCCCAAAAGTTGCACCAAAAATGAATTTCTTGATGTTTAATGATATCTAACATTGCCTGCATGTTTCCAAAATTAGTCTTAACACTTCTACATGGTCCTTAAAAAGACCATATACAGTCCAGTCATCCAAATATACTTCTAGAAATTGATGTATGAATTCCTTAAAAGCAACTATGATTGCTCTTGAAAAGATAGCCGATGCATTCTTCAGTCCAAAGGGCATGAATGTGTATTGGTAGGACTATTCTGTAGCAAATTTATTCTTATACCTATACTCTGGAGCTATTTTTATCTGATGGTAACCTGAGAATCCATCTGTGAATGAGTATGCTTCCTAACCTCCCACATTTTCTAAGACTTTATCTGTAAAAGGAGTAAGGAAAGGGTCATGTAAGAAAACATCATCAAGTTTCCTCATATATACACAAATACTTATCCCCCCTTGCTTCTTTTCTTGTACTACCATGGGACTGCTCCATTCAGATTCCTCTACTGGTTTTATAATGCCAACTTCCAACATTCGGTCAATTTCTACTTTCACTTTCTCCTTATACACTAGATTCAGTCTATAAGGTCTCTGTCTGGCAGGTTGAGCCTCAGGTTTGAGGGGTATCTTCATTTCACCTATCTCTCCTGCTATGTCTTTCATCTCTATAAATGTTGTTGGAAACAAGTCACTGTATTTGCGTAGTAACTATGTTATTCTTTCTATTGTTTTCTCATCCCAATAATCTCCAATACTTGCCATTTTAGGATTGTCATTCATCCCAATGTTGAATTTCTTAACTTTGATTGGTGCATCAAATACTTATGAATCCATATATGGACCTTCCACCTCTCTCTCTCCCTCAATCTATTTAATTTGAATGTTGCGCGGGTCATGATCATTTGGTGTTTCCTCTTCAACATGATATCATGAGAGTAAATCTTTAATTGTCTATCTGTTCTATTGTTGATATTTTGTCATGATTTCAACCTCTGGTTTATCAACAAATATCACTCCTCGTATCAGCTTCAACATTGAATCAATGTTGGGGTTCTCATGTTCAAATGAGAATGTTACTACAAAATTCTTCTGTAATCGTGTCCATTTCATAGTGCCTTTGTGCATCTCCTGGTCCATGTACCAATTCTATGGGATCCCTTCCAATGTATGGATAAAGTGATGAGGCCATTCCTCTGGTGGTGTCATCCTCCATTGTGTCCTACACTTCTCCAAGTGTTCCATTGGCATTCCTTTCCCATCATACCTCTGCATTTTATTTCTCCCTTGATCTGTGCCAAATATAATGCACACTAGTCATTTACATTTACTACGTGACAATACATACATGTTGCTGGTGGAAGTGGACAATCCCTTTGATAATGTCTTGATTTTTGGAAGTTGTGGCACACTACTAGTCCTCTTCCTCATCGAAATCCTCCTCTGCTTCGTACTCCACCTCTGTATCCTCCTCGATCTCCTCATGGTGTGTTGTACTTGGGAACCTGGTTATATTTTGTAGGGTTATACTCTGGATGCACATTATTATAGTGTGGTTGTGCATTGTTGTATTACTTCTATGCATTATTGTATGGTGGTGGTACCTGGCTAAAGTGAGGATTAGCTTGTCCTGTCATCATTTCTTCTTGCACTCAATAAGTATCTGAATGTTTTTCTCTCATAAGCTCCATCGTTATACAATCCTTATCATCACAACCCATTGATTTGCAAAAATTGCAATATGAACATTTGGGTATTGTCTTGTATTTCTGCATCATTGGAAAATCATATGGATCATGCCCATGAGTTTTAAAAATATTGCACCACGGTCCTCCTGTTTTCAAATTGTTTGGTACTCCTATTTACATATACTGCGTAAAAGTTGGACATTCGTTCTTATGGTGTACTTCTGTCTTGCATAGCATACACCAAACAACTCTTCTTTTCTCTTTACCCTTATTCCAATTAAGTTCAAATGTTAGATTCTTTAGATCCTCCTTCAACACCTCTATTGTTGGATATGTTTGTTGATACTAGTTCTCTTCTAGTTGTAAGGCTTCATACAGAGCCTCTGCATGAATTTGGAACAACAAGTTCAAAAATAAGTGCCTATGTTGCATGTTAGTAATTTCATATTTCAACTTACTTTTCAAACGTTTGAACCTATGATCAATATCCCAAATAGAATCGCCTGGTTTCTTCCCGATTTAAATCATTTCATTCATGTACCAGTATTCTGATTCGAGCTTTTGAAATTCATTTACTCGTAGTTTTTTCACGTCTGTAGTAGTCTTTGGTAACAACAAGTATTTCAAGTGTGGTAACAACGAGTTCGCAAATAAGTGCCTATGTTGCATGTCAGTAATTGCATATTTCAACTTACCTTTCAGACGTTTGAACCTATGATCAATATCCCAAATAGAATCACTTGGTTTCTTCCTAATTTCAATCATTTCATTCATGTACCAGTATTTTGATTTAGGCTTTTGAAATTCGTTTACCAATAGTTTTTTCATGTATGCAATAGTCTTTGGTAATCCCCATGGATTGTTTACATGTAGGCTCATGTACCAGTCCAGTGCATGGTCTCTTAGCATGATAGATAACTGCACGATCTTTGTACCCTCATCTGTGATATTCTTTTCTTCCTAGATCTTCTCAAATATGAATAAGTTCTTTTTAGTGTCCTCTAATGCCTCCCCCGAAATTTTGGTAATCTGATCGCGGGATCATGTCCTACCATTTTGAATTGTGTTGAACTACTGCCTTAGTGCGGTTTAGATAATTGACTATTACTTCCTAAAATTGCTTCCCCGTTTGATTTTCTTTGATTGGATCCCTATCCCATTGATTTTTTTCCACTAAAATTTGGTTGTCTAAACATTGGTGTGTTAGTCTCACATGGGGTTGTAGCTTCCACACTGACGATGATTTGGATTGGAGTTCGGCCTTCTTTTCCTGACCCTGGAAATCCTGTTTTCCTTTCATATGTTGCACACAATATTTCCTCAATATGCTCCACATCCTGGAGATCCTCTACCTCTTCTTCATTGCTTTCCAATCCCTCTCTACTGGCTATGGATCTCTTCTTGTTATTCATTTTATATTGGTAGGGTATTCCACTGTACATCTTTCCAGGTTTTTCCATTATCTTCTTTATCTGGTCTTCTTCCATCATGATTGGGTCCATGGCCTCCTTCTTATTTCCCTTATCAATATCCTCTTCCATATCTCAACCTCCTATCAGTGCTTCACCCCTTCCCCCATGCACGCAGGGAAGTTTAGCTATCTGATTCCATGGTGATCATACCGTTGTCATACAACAAAATATTGATTGAAGTATACAGTGATCTGATGTACCTACCTCTGGGTCCCTTTAGAAAGTCCTTCTCTATTGCAGTGTAGGACTTCGCAGTATCTACTACAAATTCAATGATAAACCCTGCAACAATACTGTTTAACTAGAAATCTGCTGCGAACGTAAATTTGTTATTAACTTCTTGTAGTTGCATGATATCCACAGGATTCCACTCCAACTGTTTGATTCAATTTGTAGGGTGGTTGTCCTTTAACCTCAATAACCACTCCTGCAACAAATGCTAGAAATAACAGAAAAATACCTCATGCAAGTCGCTAAAAACGTATTTGTCGAGATATTTGCACGATGTTAACTTAGGATTTATGTTTTCCTTTTGCGCAAACTCAAGTTCCATTGTTTTCAACCATCTTTCAATCCCTGCCTTTGTTGGATTCCATGGCCTAAAAATTCCCTTCTATACTTTCATCCTTTGCACATTTCTTTCAAGAATCTCGTCCACTCAATCTCATGTAGTTCTTGCCGGAAACAAAACCTTTTTTGTTTCTTATTCCCTTATTTTACTTCTTGGTATGACTTTAGGCTCGTATCTCAACACATTTCCAAAAAATCCATTAAAAATTATCGGCCTTCCTGGTAAACCAGAAGGCAATGTTGTGCATAGGATGCACAATGCAGTCTCACCTGAGATAGATTTCATGGGTGATTGAAATAATCGAGTGTTTGTAGTCTAGGAATGAGTGGGGATCTATGGTTGTGTTATTTCTTCTTTATGCATTATCCTCATTAACCATTCAATTACTTCCATGATTTATTCATCTTCAAACCTATGTATTCATGATAATAAATCTATTCTAACCATTCATTCTTAAGCTAAAGATCAACAAAAAGTAAATCGTTCATTAAAAATCACACATAAAAAAAGGTTTACCGTGGATCACCGCCTCCTAGGGATACGCCCACAAAGATCTGGATTCTCTGATATTTTATTTATTTTGCTGCAAAATCTTGCACTGCACGCATTACATATTTAGTAATACAATCAAGATTGAGGGTAAGAACCTTCTGTGAGGCAAACTAGATCACACCAGGCTCCCCATCCCATGACCAAACCCTCAAGGAATACCTTACTCAAATATTCTACAAGACTAATTATAATCAACAACCCACAAAATCATAATAATCAACTCTCTTTGTTATGATATATTCTCACTTATCCCCTTCTTCCTATACCTCCTAGGTCCTTATTTATATTTTTTTATTTTCTTATAGCCATTTAAATCTTGTAAAAAAACCTAACCCTATCATGGTTAGGATTTTCTACCTGCACGCCACATTGATTTTCCTCTTGCATGCTTCTTTTCCTTCTTTTTTCTGCATGCTTCGTTCTTGCCACTTGTTGTGTGCGCTCCAAAATTAGGTCTTCCTTTCCAAAAATAGGTCTTTCCCAAAACATATATTTTCTCCAAAAATAGGCCTGCACCCAAAATAAATTTCCTTCTCAAAATAGGCCCATGCCCAACAGAAGGAAAATATGAATGTCTATATAAATTGTAGCCACGGAAAATGCACAATGGATGTTCATTAAAAAATCATCTGAAGGTATACAAGTATAATGTAATATGCATCTTTAGAAAGCATCGATGCTTGTGGCTGATGTTGAGAACTTCGTAGCTCTAGAAACAACTTAAAGATATTCAAAACTTAGGTAGGAGTACAATAGGAGTGTAAAAATCACTTCTCTATGGTCTTCGACATGCCATTAGGGAAAGACTCGAGGATCTCGATCATTAGGCACATCACTTCATTGATTTCGAATCCGAACTTGACTAGACTCTCGGGATGGTTGACTAGTGAAATTCAAGAGATCAACTACAGAATGGCCAACTCAGGTTGGATAAAACTTCCCTTGGACAAAATCACGATAAAATGATGAGACTCAGGAAGCATATTATTGACATAATTCTGTGACACAAGAGGCACCACAAAATATTCATATGTTTCAAAGAGTAACCAAATGGAGGAGGAAAGAACTATATGTTACAAGAACAACATCCTAAGTTCATACTAGATCCGAATGCTTGGAGAAAAAACAAAAATATGTTCTTTGTCCAAGGGAGACTATCTTGCTTCTGATAAAATAAAATGTATATCCCGTCCCCTCTTTTTTGAATATTTTATTTTTTGTCTTTTTCAAAATTTTAACGAGCTTGAAAAAAAATAAAAGAATGCTAGGTTACAAAGGAGGAATGAGTCTCATGGGAAAAAATAATAGTTCCAAGAGCATGGAACACACTGATGCTCAATGAAAGGAGACATGTGTAGGATAAGGACACTCAGGAAAATTCCCCCATGGGTCAAGGTGTCAGATCGCAAGGGAAAATAGTGCTACAAGGC
This sequence comes from Picea abies, assembly GCA_900067695.1. NCBI lineage: Eukaryota > Viridiplantae > Streptophyta > Pinopsida > Pinales > Pinaceae > Picea > Picea abies. The sequence goes on from CBVK0102816420.1 coordinate 21,528, forward strand.
TTGCATTTAAGAAATTGTTTGAAGGTTCAATTAATAGCAACATGAATCTAGCATTACACCAAATATGCAAGGGTGACACATGCGATGTGATTAAGGATGACACAACAAGAATCCTTCCATGTGAATTTTTACAAGCCAAGAGAAGGTAAGCTCGATGGCTTTTCACATTTAGCGAGTCTGAAAAAACACTAAAAGAAGACTCCAGAGTGTTCCTTTTTCGTAATTAGTCCAGTTGGTTCGAAAAAGTTTTAAATTTGTACCGAAAGGACATCTCTTCAAAAACATTTTAACAAGTGTGACCGAGACAAGATCACTCGTCTATCTTTTCAATTTTAAGGAGTCTGAAAAGAGCTTAACTATGGACTC
>CBVK0102816447.1:0-10120 GCA_900067695.1 Picea abies
AACAAAATTCTAAAGAATCATAAGTAATCACTTACCCTCTTAAGGTCCGATAAACCAATTAGATCTTAGTGGATGTTAATCATCATCATCATTATCATCATCACTATAAAAATAAAAACAACTAAAATAAGGAAAAAAACGACTCACATAAATAGGGCTATGGCCTTTGGAAGCTTCGGATAGCCTGCCATGGCTTGTCTAGATATATGATAGAGTTTGTTTAATGCTTTCGTTCTTATTACTTTTGTTAAGAAATGATCATATGGATTAAAAAAAATAGAAAGATGATATGCTCATTTATTTGGCTGACAAACAACGACTATAAAATATTGAGATTTTTCTGGATTCATATAAACAAATAAACAAAAATCGTTTTTCTTATCCAAGAGAGAAATATTTTTTTTCTTTTCCATTAAAAATAAATAATCTTGGTTTACTGTTTTTCTTTTTTTCATTCTAATTTAATCAGTTGCTCTGTATGTTATCCAAAACTAATGGACATATGTAAAACACCATTAATTTTAATTTTAAAGTTTTGAATTAAGAAGCAAAATCTGTAATTTAAATTGAGTGTTCTGCAATTTTTCAAGTAGTGAGATTCAAGTATCAAAGAACTGATTTTATACTCACTGCAACAGAACTGATTTTATACTCATTGCAACATGGAGGGATTGCAAAATAAACTAAGAAAAAGAAAACTGGAAATATACTTATATAATAACATTAAGAACGAAAAATAAACTTATTCATGGCAGAACAACATTCGTACGCATAAACAACACATTCATACACCCCCTCTTAAAAAAGGAAAAACTCCTTATTTGTGAAACTAAGATCACTAACCCCATTGAACTCTCTCTGTAATATTATGGCTAAAGTCTTCCTATTCTTTGAGCTGCAGCCTCGTGCAGAGAAGCCTTATGCACACGAAAAATAATGAACATCACGCTCAATACAAAGCCCAAAGACAATCATGCTCAAATAAGAATAGAATGCTATGTTAAAGATAGATAAGGATTTAATTGAAGACATATTATAAATTGAACTTGAATATATATATTCTTAGATTCTATAAAAATGCGTATTATGATTTAAAATTCATTTAAACTCTTACATAAAAAAAAAATTAGTTTATCTATTTTAAAACTTTAAGATAAGATTGGTTTGCCTATTTTAAAGTTTTAAGATAAGGTTGATTATGAATATACTTAAACTTTATCTTTTAAAATGCCACTTTTGTGAATTGAGTGGTGTATGTATGGGACTTTTAGTCCTATTATAATATGTTGTAAGATGTTAGTTAGCTTATGGTTTAGGGATAGTTCATTTCATCTATTGTATTTTCTAAAAATTATATATAAGTATATCTAGCGTTACTTCTAAGTATATCTAGCTTTACTTCTAAGTATATCTCATTTATTGTACTTCATTAGGGTGTATATTATGGTAAGTATGGTATATAGTAGTGGCACTATCTTTTTTGGACATCTAATAATTACTTATTAAAACAGTGGTAGCTAGGCTAAGCTTTCTATTTTGGGGATTTCAGCCCAATTCCATCTTTAGGGAATTTAGGGGGAGAGTTTGCAGTGACGATGGTGGCCAGTATCACTAATATATTAGTATCTGGTCTCCTCTCTCATGATCATGAGGCCCAGATCCATCATGGTTACAGTACATACCATCTGCAAAGACAATACCAATGCTACATCGGAATGCCAACACAATGGAAACAATTCTAATTATTGAGCGGTATATCACACGCAATTAGCACATCAAAACCAAGGCGGAAGAGGAAATGATTATCATAGAATAAGTGGTTATGGAGGCAGAAGAAGGGGTCAAGGTGGTTGAAAAGGTGGCAGAAGTTGTTTCTTTTGAACATATTTTTTTATTTGCTTGAAGGATGACCACATCACTGTAGACTTCCCTCCAAATTAAAGGACTGACTTGAAATTTTGCAACATTAAATGTCAATCTTGCAACATGAAATGTCTAAACATAAAGAAAATTAAAATGTGGAATCATATTAATATATAATTTTTCTATTCCAAAGAACAAGAATCTAAAAAATACTTCGGCATTCCCATTCACCCATTGAGGAGTATGCTAATTATTTCAATAACCAAATATATTATGGAAGTCACAAATATTGATTTCAATTTATTTATTTTATAATAACCAAGTGTATTATGAAAGTCACGAATATTGATATTAATTTATTTATTTTATATTTCAAGTGGTAACTTTTAAAAAATAATTTGATGACATTGGAAAATATCTTTATAATGTTTTTATTGGTCTTAATTTATTTATTTTATACTTAAAGTGACAACTTTTAAAAAATAATTTGATGATATTACATTGGAAAATATCTTTATAATGTTTTTATTTTTTATGATTTTATTTTTATGCCTAAACTTATTTTTAAACTTTAAACCAAGTGTATTATGGAAGTCACGAATATTTTTCTTAATTTCAATAATATTTATTTTATATTTCAAGTTTCAACTTCTAAAAATTAATTTGATGACATTACATTGGAAAATATCTTTATAATATTAAATGATATCAATATTATTAATCTATTTCATTTTTATGTTTTAACTTTAAATTTTTTAATGTACTATGACCTATGTTTGATAGTGCATTTATGAAATTTAAAGATGAATCTTCATGATGACATTTTAGTGACTTATTAGTCCCTGTCAAAAGGCTAAGGGTAGAGACTATAGTAATGAGTTCATCATTAACTTGATATTAGTTTAGGGTTGATTTTAAATTTTTTCATAAATTATAATGTTTAACTTAAGAAATTTGTATTTATATATTTTAAAATAAAATATATATTTATTTGTTACAATTTTATTGGTTTATAGGTTTAAAGTGTTATTGTCGGCTTCACTTCTTTCAATGCTTTAATTAATGTTTAGAATTGTCGGCTTTCATTTTCCCATCTCAGGACTCGAGTGTGTACGGTGGGAATTCAGCTACATCCAACTGCCACCACTCTGTTTTAAACCTAGTGCTTACTGTCATCTCATAAATGCCCACTGCTTTGATAGTGATTGTCATTCGGTCATTTTCCTAGCTCAAGACTCAAGTGTGTACGGTGGGAATTGAGCTACATCCAACTACCACCACTCTGCTTTGAACCCAGTGCTTACTGCCATCTCATAAATTCCTATTGCTTTGAACAATTTGTTGTGTATCATTCTATGGGTGTGAATCATAGATTGAAGCAATGGCTACATGGTACACCCACCTCCTTCGTACGCAGGATCATAGTTTCATGAGAAAACATGTAAGAATGAAGAAACATTAATTCATATTCATTCATGTCATGAAGTACAATATTGAAAGTTCAATGAATTGCTCAAACAGAAATAGCCATTCATTTAATTAAACACTATATCCAAAGTTAGTGAATTTATTGAGACATTGTGTCATCCTTTAAACAAGAAAATGGAAATATAGAAAGGAGGTTTTCGTTAACGAGATGGTTATTTATAATTATAATTATATTATTTGAAAATTGGTATGACTTCTGTTATCATTTTCAAATGGTGTAAATTTGTGCATTTCGAAAAGAAATGGAATAAATTCTAACATAAACAAAAAAAATTGAAAGTAATAACAGATAACAAATTTGTACGGAGGATATCACAATTAAAATATCAATTATTCACATAAATAATAATATTTTGATTACTAATTCAAATTATATAAAAGCTAACTAGAAAGAAATTTATCACATAAATAAAAATATTTTGATTACTAATTCAAATTATATAAAAGCTAACGAGAAAGAAATTTATCACATAAATAAAAATATTTTGATTACTAATTCAAATTATATAAAATCTAACAAGAAAGAAATTTAAATAAAAGTGAAAATAAAATAAAATAAATAAATATAAATAAAAACAAAAATAAAAGAATCATTTATGACTTCTTGGACAGAGAAATGATAAATTTTATGTTTACTGTGAATAAATTGTGCCCACAAGCCTGAAGAGATTCACGTTGTATCCCCCATACAAAATTATTGCCAGAGGAGGTTATTTCTTGTTGATGAAGTCACTATCTTGCCACCTTTTGCCAAAACATCCTTCAATAAATGCAAACAAGGGTTGGTAGTAAACCTGCAAAGACAAAGACCCAACAGTCTAGTTCGTCAACATTTGTCATAACAACGATGGAGATAAAGTATGCTTGAAAATAAATGTAAAGTTATTGAGCCACTATGTACAAAGTTTGAAAATAAATGTCGACCTAGATGTTTGGGAACACTTGACAGTGGTTGAATCTCTACAAAAACTGACCAGAACAATGACAATGGCAACAATGAGTTCTCTCGACTTATTGTGCGAATAGTCCAGTGTGTTGGCGCCCAATCATTAATCTTTTCATCGTTTTCGGGTCTCATGACGTTGATCTTCATCTCCCTTCTTTCTCGTCCCTTAAGTTTAAAATGTGTAAATTCAATGTAATATAACATTTTCTGTATACTCACAATGTCTTTGTAGCATTATTTATGTGTTTTGATTAAGGAACATTTGTATGAAGATATTCTAGTTTATTTATGTGTTTGGCTTAAGGAATGTTTATTTCTTTCCAGTTTCTATGAAGCTATTCCTTAAGGGAAGATTTTTTAATTGCTTAAAATTAAATTGTTTAAAATTATTATATGAAGATCTTTACCATTCAATCTCTACTAATATTTTGAAATGAATCATAGATACGAATACACTTAAAATCTAAATTTAAGTAGTTAGGGTCATTACCTTGAGAAAAATTGGTAAAGGAAGACTCCATCCTGGTAGCTCTCCTTAGCACCAGTCTTCATCTTCTCATCCTTAGCTCTTGATAGTGTACCATTCAATTTACTTTTCAGTTGTAGGTCTCAATATTTCACAAAACAGTCTAGAAAATTATTCAAATCAAATGCATACCTGGATACTCCCCCATATTTTGATGCACCCCTTGAAAAGCCACTACTCTCCCTGAAAAATTAATTAGAGGAACTGCTTGTTACTGCTTGTTTTCTTCTTATGTAAAACTAAATTGATTCATGAAAAAAATCTCTGTTATAAACATTTAACACTCTATGGCTTCTATTAGTTGTCCACACAAAGCAAAATGTTGAGAGAAATTTCAAAACAAGGCTAGCTTATGAATGGATCATTGTTCTAAAAGGACCTTCTTTCGATGATTACTTACATCTCCCCATTGGGGTAATGTTGTAACTCTGATATACTAAAAAGAGAGATATGTGTTGGTACATTTTATCGTTCTTTCCTCCAATCAAACTAAATTTACCATGGTTTTCACACAGTTTTGTAGCAAAGGAATGCATATGTCTTGCATTTCATTGCAAGTATACGTTTGAGTTTGGTTACCTGTGGTTCAAAATCCGAGCCTAGCAAGACATTTTAAGACTTTATATCTCTATGGATGATGTGCCGCTGGCAACATTTATGCAAATAATGCAACCCCCGTGCTGTTCCAATTGCCACCTTATACCTAATTGACCATTCCAACATTGTAATCTTCGTGCCTATTTGTCAAAGATGAATATATTTTGGGATTTAGACATATAATGCACTGCTTGTCCACACAATATGGTAATCAAAGTGGGGTTTTATAATTAACTTCAACATGAAAAAAAAAAAAAACTACTCTCCATCCTAGGTATTGTTGCACAAAATTTTCTAGGGATTAATATTCCTTGTTTAGCTAGTTTTTCCAAAAATTTTCGAAAAAAAAAAGTTTATGAATTCAAATGAAAACCAACCCAAACTACTATACCATAAAATAAAATTATTTTACTCCAATAAACACCAATTTTCACTATAAAGAGATACAAAATACTAAGCAATTGAGAAACATTTAGATCAGTTTTTACATCATACAGATTATCTATACGAGTTCTTTAAAAAGGTTTCCACTATTGAAAGCTGATAATTCTGGCACTACTGTGACTCCTATGATTTAAACTAGTGACCTGCACTAAACCTAAACCCTTTAAACTAGTGACCTGCACTAAACCTAAACCCTTTTTCATCAGAAAATTTTGCTATCCCATTCCTCTCATCTAAAACAAAAACAAAAATTATGATGTAAAAAATTAGGGAAAAAATGACACCAGATAAAATATTGTCCTAGACCGCTTGTGTTTAAGGCCTGGTTTGTCATTCATGGAAATTGAGCCACTATACTCCCGTAAACAAGAAAACAAAAACCTATTTTTTCAGAAGAATAAAGGTTTTCAAATAGAAATAAATTTGATTGAAAAAGGATAAGGATACAGATCCACACTTGTGGATAAGGGTGTCCATGACAAATCCCCATGCCCAATAACAAAGAAAAATTTTGCAAATTCGAAAGCAAAAATAAAAACCAAAAAAAAAGAAAAATCACCATTTCCTCAAAAACCCAAATGCATATACTTTTTTGGTGCGTAAAAATAAAATGACGAAGTTGACGTGGTAGTGTACAGTTGAGGCCTGAGGAACATTGGAATAAAAAACCTATTTGTATTGGTCAATCTTAATTCAAGGAAGGAAACCTTTGTGATTATGAATGGGAAACCAAAGCATTTTTTGTAGTGCATATACATATATAGAGTTGTGGTGGAAATTTTCAATTATATTGAATCCAACGTTAACATTATAGAGTTGTGGTGGAAATTTTCAATTATATTGAATCCAACGTTAACATAAGATTATACAAAAAGTTTATACTAATATCCCCCGGCGAGTAGGCAGTTATTTCCTACTAGAAATATCTTTATTGCCTACTCGAAATATCGAAATATTCTTTACAGATGGTGAGTAGGCAGTTATTGTTGTAGACTCTAAGACATATTGACTAGTGAAATTCTTTGTCAAAATTACATTTAGTGTAATCCTAAGCGTAAACAAACCCCTACATACACAAACCAGAAAAAATCCCAACAGAAATACTGTGATGATAATCTTGATAAGGAGATAATAAGTCAGTTGGGAATGGACTTCCATCCTCCTCGAGATGCTATACAATTCAAAGTAATTTGCATTATTGGATGGTAAATAATAATAATAATCGTGTGTCAACGTTCTGTCTAGTGCACCCATACTTTCTAATGTAATCCATGTTGCCACGAACATAAAATTATTCGGGCCTTAGTGACCAATAGTTGGCTTGCTATTGCATCTCGTAATCTTATGCCCATGAGACTGTAATATGTTTTTTTATCATCCGTCCAAATGGTTTCCAACGATGAAGATGTGAATCAAATGACATAACTTCTCAGTTCTACACAACCTAGCACAATATGTTCATTAAACGCAAACCCTAAAACAAATTAATTAGCCTTTCAATCTACTTCTCAGATCTAGACAACCTAACACAATATCTTCATTAAATGCAAACCCTATTATAGCTCAATTAGCCATTCAATATTAACCTAATTGGAATATCATTCTATTATATCCATCCAACATCAAAACAACAAGACCGTGGTAGTGAAATAGAAACATAGCTTTTCAGTTCTGCACAACAACCTGAAACATTGTGTTCATGAAATAGATGCCCTGCCAAGATAATAAAACAAAATGCAATTTTCCCTCTACTTAAAAATATAAACAACTATAAAGTAACAGAAAATCAAAACCCTCAAATGGAAGTGATGCAAATTTTAACTCGATACAACCACTTTAATAAATAGTAAAACCCTGGGAGACATTAATAATATGATGTTAAAATATATTTACAGAATTCAGAGTAGAGCTTTAAGGTTTCTGCACATCTCTAATTCCAAACACTAGAGCTATAAACTAAAACTATGTCAAGATTAATCTACGGCTCACATCGAAAGCTAGCCAGTGATTCAGAGACCCATTGAGTCTAAGGGATCATGTACAATGGGAGCCAAAAGGAGTCTTTAAATTGCCTAAGAAAAAAATTATGAATAAAATCTCTCAAATTCGAGCTCCTCCCACGAAGAACACTCAGTCAACATTGCAAGAATTCTGCAAAAATTGTACAGGGGTTTGGAACAAGAAAATTACAATAAATGGATACCCTACGCGAAACTTATTTACAATTAAGATTCCATTGTTTGAAAACCCCTGCAATTGATTTCATATTGAAATGGAAAATCAATGGTAAGTGGAAGATGCATCGTCATCTCTGTCTCCCCCTCTGTCTCCTTCTCCATCTTCGTCCCCAACGCTCTTTTCAGAACAAACCTCGACAACATCTTCATCTAAGACAACATTATCCATTGCATGGTAGTTAGTGTTGTTGTTAACACAATTATTGTTGTTAGTATTGTTATTAGAGTTAGCAGCACCACACTCCCGATGTCGTAAACATCGTCTCAGATCCTGCATTTCCTGCTCCATAAAAAACAGTGGTTCCTTCAATGTGATGTTCTCTTCTTCCAGGTGGGCTAGCTGGCTTTCCTGGTCAATAACCCTAGTTTCTAGCGGATTCGAACCATCGAACATGGGCGATGACATGTAGGGGTTAAGTACTCATTACAGCCCTGCAATAAATGAATAGAGCTGGAAAAATCAATAAGAGATATTGTTTATGCGTGCAACAATTAATGGAGTCTCGACAGAGTGAGTCCTCCTTTGATTTGTTGAGGACCAAGTGTCCACATGCTAGTCCCAATGTTCACCGAGGCTGAGCAATGTTGAAGAGGTAACTTGCAAGATTTGACGTGAAGCTGATTTCACACTGTATCAAAAGAAATCGACATTAATTTTCCAGAAGACATGATCATTGCGCATGAGAACGACGTTGAGATGTGAGCCATCATCTAATTGCATTGATAAGTATTAAAATAAACGAGAATATTTCGTGGCAATTGGAGCAGGTTCTTCCATACCTTGAAAGATCTATAGCGGTTCTATTGTGATATGCGGTAGTTGACAGGGGCATTGAAAAATTTTGTGCTACCAAAATGCATCGAATTATTTCCCACTCAACCTTCGATACTAGTAATTGACATGTGCCTTGAGAATTTCAAGGCCACTGAAATTCATCAAATTATTACCCAACCTATGACTCTAACAAACAGAGAGGAGGGAAGCACAAGGTGAGTGCTATATTAATCAGCAAAAGGAAGTAAAATTAACGAGACTACAGGGTACAACGAGGTGAGTTTTAGTTTACAACCGAATGCATGCATTTTCCATGTCGAGGCAAGACGAATATCCCTGTATTTTTTCATTACCACTCTGCACTAGTATAATCAACCAGTCTTGCATACTAACCCAAGAACGAAGATCCTCTGTTTTAAATGATCATTCACACTCCCTTCAATTTTAATTTCAAAACTTTTTGGAAAGCTAGAAAAAAAAATCCGAGAATGTTTTTTCTTTTTCTAAATATAGTAAAACGTGACATACTATATAACTTTTTGTATGTTTCAAGCATTACAGAAACGGATGGGAACAAAATCACTCAAGCTCGAAGTGTTGGAGATAAAATTATAGATTTTATGGCTATAAAAATATCTCATCTTTTAGTGACCATTCTATATATCATATGATTAACAATATTGTAAATGGGATGACACGACCACAATACAAGATAAAACTGATGAAAGCAAGATAAATACAGGAAGTTACATGTCATTAGATATTTTAGATAAGGAAGTGGACAATAGTGCATTTGGAATAATTTTTAGGATATTTTAGATAAGGAAGTGGACAATAGTGCATTTGGAATAATTTTTAGCCCACTGTGGAGCCTATAGACTCTTAGATTTCCATCGATAATTAATGGAGCTCAAAAAATTGATTACAGATGTGTGCAATAAAGAATTGGTCACTCGAACATGCCAATTAATGGGAGTACGGGCCTAATGTAATAATGTATCACATTTATTTAATAAAGAATATTTCACTCTAGATGTTGTAAACGTTGCCTCGGGTCCTGCGTTTCCTGCTCCATAAAAAAAAGGCATTCCTTCAACGTGAGGTTTTCTTCTTCCAAGCGGGCTAGCTGGCTTTCCTGGTCAATAACCCTCTATAATTAATCAAGACAATCCAGAGGATGATCAATTAAAGCTTGAGCTATGTCTAGTTAGTACTATTTAACACTGACAATGTATTTAGTTCCA
>CBVK0102816473.1:0-21736 GCA_900067695.1 Picea abies
TATATATATATATATATATATATATATATATATATATATAATCCCTAATTTTCTTTCATTAATACTAATACTCCATAATTTGGTATTTGAAAAACTATAATATCTTGCTTCGAAATTATAATACAAAATTTCTAAATAATAAATATTAACATGAAGAAACCATAATTAAGTTCTTTGTTTGAGTAACTTTATTAGCTGAAAAAAACACATCATGTTTCTCTATGATACACAACAAACAGAGTAGTACAGGGAGACAGACAAATAGTGTCAAAGTACAATATTCAACCAGATCCTTGTTGTGTCACATCTCATCACAAACTTTCAGGTGGACATATTGCATAGTTGGACCCCACCAACATAAACAAAACGTCCATACTAAACCCAGCCTTTTATGACAATTATTACCCAACCTACTATACATTTAGTGCTTCTCCCAACCTTGTTGAGACTTTGACTACATTTAGTGTTTTTATTTTATTTTTTAAATGTTTTTTTCTTGATAATAGCTGAAGTGTTTGTTGGAAATATCCAATAAAAAACTTAATGTGATCAGTTTTTAATGTGAATGGTTTCAGTAACAAAGCTTTTAATTATATAAAATGGAATTTATTAAATTTAAAATTTAAATTATATATATATATATATTTAAAATTTTATATTTTTTAATATTAATCATACTTTATTATATATCATAATGTTTATTATAAATAATATGTGTATAATATACTTTAAAAATAAAACATACTTATTACAACATAATAGTGATTTAACAAATCGATAGAAAGTATGACATTGATCCTACAAACTGATATGTTGATATATATATAATATACTTTATCAATAAAATATACATATTACAACATCATAGTGATCTAACAAATTGATGGAAAGTATGGTATTGATCCTACAAACCGAATTAGAATCTCAAAATTTATTAGATAAAACCAAGTAACCATAACTTACAAGATTAATGCTAAATATGTGTTATTTAATATCATTTAATATGTATTTGAATATAAGATAAATCAAGCCATGATAACTTATAAGATTTGTGCTAAAATATAGATTAATTAATATCTTAAATAGTGGAGTAAATATGAGATGATATGACAATTTTTCACAACTCAAAATAATGCTAAGAGAAATTGATATTTTTTACCTAAAATTTTAAAAAAATAATTTTGGATTTGATTAAATCTCAAATATCAAATGTCTAACATTGCACAATCCACTTGCATTGGGTATTCAAAAATATTATCTTGTTAGATTTATCTGATAGCAATCTCCAAAAAAAAAAATCATTTAGATATGTAATATTATTTATTAACGTTATGAGGTAAATGTTAGTTATATAAATGTCAAGATGTACTCTTTGAACTTTTAAGTTTTTTTTGTCTCTCATTTTTTGAGTGGTTACTAGGGGCATCATCCCCTATTTGTGTTGTCTTTTCATTCATCATTTATTCGTACCCTTCCTTCTCCAATGCCCCCTCTTCCTTATGCCCTTCCTTCTCAACACAATATTCTTAGCAGTGAACTTTTATGCTCTTATGTAGGTCCTTTTCACTTACAATCTCCAAGTTTAATCGTACCCTTCCTTCTCCAACGCCCCCTCTTCCTTATGTCCTTCCCCTCAACATAATGTTCTTAGCAGTGAACTTTTATGCTCTCACCTGGGTCCTTTTCACTTACAATCTCGAAGTGGGTCGAGGCTTAGGTTGAAAATGAGGCAAGAGCTTTGCATTAGGAGGGTACAATGGAATGTAACACAAGATGTAAGGATGATGCACTTTGCAAATGTTAGAACCTTATCATAGTACATCCAATCAACTCAACACACACTTCACCTTAGAGAAGTTGGTTGCTTATGCTTCTCTTTGTTAACCAATTGTGTCTACTATTTAAGGGGTTAAATTGGGGGTGTTGTCTTTTTCTTGTAGTTTTTCCAAAGTGGTTATATACTCATCAAAAAGATCACACTTGAACTAGCAATGCTTGTAATTCAATGCTTAGAGATGGAACCATCCATTCACATTCAACTAATGCCTTTAGATAACGCTTTTTCAAGGTCTATCTCAATGCAAATTTGTGCACACGAGGACTAAGAAGCTTTTGGGATGGTTCTATTCATAAGTATTCTAATGTTATTTCCTATGATCTAGAAGGTTAGAGCAAGTGGTAGGTGTGGAAGGAAAACCTACATTGGCACTATCTTGGGGGTGTCCTCCTTGAGCGTTTATTGATTCACATATGATCCTCAAGGGCTAAGGAAATATGAACCACTTCGAAAGATGAAATCTCTATGTTCCTTCCACTAGAGTGGGGAAGCGATATATCACGCCCACAAAGGAAAAAGTTTATTGACCCCTTCATTAAAGGTATTCTTCCAACGATAGCTCTAAAACTATGGAGTTGAGTGAAACTTTTCAACTAGAGTTTTCTCAACAAATAGAAAAACCTTACGCCCATGGAACATAATCATGATTTTTCTTTCTTAAATTTCTAAAAACCTCTACTATCTAGTTTGGGGTGATATCCACGCTTTGATGCCTCAATACCAAGGGTTGGGAACTTTGTTGCTTCCTTTTCAAAGTTTGTATCAACTTTTTAAGGCATCATGGCAATGATCTCTTTGCAAGGTCAAAGTTTGTATCAACTTTTGAAGGCATCATGGCAATGATCTCTTTGCAAGGATAAGCTTCGTTGTTGAAATCAAAACCCTCGTCGTGAAACTCTGCTCCCTTCTTCCTCTCCCTGTAGCAATACGTTTGAACCTTCAAGTTGTAGCGATTTACTCAACAGTAATATCGAGATCTCCAAATGTGCAACCAAGTTACCAAAGTTAAACTTGAATCAATCTAAACCAAAGTTAACATATATAAACCCAATAAGGCATGTCTTAGCCCTTCGTTTTAGAATGGTTGGTTTAGAAATTTGGTTCGGACTGAATGGTCAACCCTTGTCAATCAGCGCAGATCCTGTCTACACTAATCTTACCATGCTGGTCCTTAGTGCTCGCTCACAGGGGATAAGGCCATGTTTGTAAGCTTCATTTCATGGGGCTTTTGGAAAGATGTGTGGGTGGTTGTCCAACAAGAATATGAAGTGGGCTTCCAAGTTTTTTTTGGATTTAACACCATAAGTTTGATCAAACACAGAGAGAATTTTGTGATAGAAATGTCTGAACGTACCATGGTTATGCCAATATTGGACTTCCATTGTTGAGCATTGTCTGCAACTTGTTTTGGAGTTCTTGAAGTCGTTCGCCATGGCTGAAGAAGTGGAAGAGCAGCACGAGTAGAAAGATTCCTGTAATAACAATCTTCTTTGCAACAATTCGTAACTTATGACGTGTACTGTCTAGAAATCCGTTCGTCTATAAATCCGTTCAAACAAACTAAGGATTCTAACATTGGGAGATCAAAGGTTGGAGATATTCCTCAAAGCCTTGGAGATGGGGAAGCTCGTTTTCTCTGATAGGTAATCAGTATTTTCACAACAGAGCGACATGATGGGCTCTTCTTATTCTTGTTCATCGTCTTCATCCGAGACGACCAAGAAGAACAACGGGGAGAATGTAGACGTGGGCAGCACAGGGAGAGTTTCGTCTCTTATGGATAATGATAGATCGAAGCAGCAACAGCAGCGTCCGGGATCTGGCGAAGGTTTCGTGATGTTGAGCAGAAGCAAGACCGTAGCCACTTCCAGGAGAATCAGTACCTTGCAGGAATCGAACCCATGTCCTCCTCCTGGCAAGAAGAAGGGATCCTTCTGGTCCTTTTTGTACTTCACAAAGAGGAAAAGTGAAGCAAATGGTGTCCAGCATGTAGATGAGAATGCAATGAATGGGGACACTAAGGTTAAGAGAGAGGAAGGGCCACATTTGAATTTTTCGTCATCATTAGCATTTGAGGGGAAGGTCATGAGGTCGAGATCTGTGGGGTATGGGAGCAGAAGCTTCTCTGCAGCGAGTTATCAAAAGAGCCCAATTGGTGGGTTCAAGGAGTGCAGATCAAAGAGGGTTGAATCCAAGGGCTTCGAAGGAGAACAAGTTCAGGGTAGTGTTAAATGTGGAGGGTTGTTTGTGGGGTTTGGTGGGGCTCCCACAGCACTTATTTCTGATGAGTTTAAGGATGGGACTGAGAGAACTTCATCATTTGGGTGTCACAGCAGGAGTAAGAGCTGGAGTTGGGCATTTTCAAGTCCTTTAAGGGCCTTCATACATTCGAAGAGATGGAGTAATAAGGCCAGTAATGAGGATGCTTCTGCTCCTGCTGGTGCTGGTGGCGCTGGTTCATCCACTCCAGGGTCTCTCATGGAGATTGACAGAGGCTGATTTCTGCCGGAAAATTTCATTTTTCAATGTATTTTAGATGGATCAGAGCACAAGTAAGTGTTATATCAAATTTTTAAGTTTTTTTCTTTCTTTCTTTCTATTTCTCCTTTTGCATTCTTTGAGTCCCTTGAGAGGAAGAACAAGATGCAAGTGAAGTCTGTGGGCATCAGTAGAATCATCTATTTTCCTTTTGTTCTATCTTGTGCCTGTTCTTCTGTTCATCCATGGCGTTGGGGTTGGGGTCTTGCAACTCCATGAGATTTGAACAGTGAACTTGTTGCCACAGCGTAACTGCACTAGACAAGCCTCTCTTTCTCTTTCTCTATCTTCCATGAGAAACTGTCCATTGTCTTGATGCATTGATTCAGTTGAATTCTTGCCTTGTAGCCCTCCATGACATTGTGTGACGGCGCCAGTCTCTTGTAGTTTCCGAAGAGTGATGTTCATGTATTGCCTCTGGAGTGTGCCCGCAACACATTTTGATGGCATATGCAGAGGCAGTCTGTTTAGGGGTCTGATTCATGAAATGGGTATGTTGACCTGGCAAACTTGGGGTCATGCAAATAAACTGGTAACCTGAAGGGATGCGGGCAATGGTTTTGTCACTGGACACTGGAACAGGCCCTGCTTGTCTCATTTCTAGCATTCTTGCAGCGTCATCTTCTACTTCTGCTTCTGTTTATTGTAGAGTAGAAAAAGGGTTATAGTCATTGAAATCTAGGAAACTGCCAGAATGGTATCAGGCCCTGAGGTTGTTGACGTTGGTATATGTAGGTGATTGAGATGACAAATAATGTATATGTAGGTGATTGAGTGATTTTGAAGTTCCTTTTGTGTTCATTTGAAACAAGAATCCCTAGGTATGATTCATGAAGCAGGGTGTCAGTGAGCAAGGACCAAAATCAGACAAGAGATTGTAAGCAAACTTGAGTTCAGTGTAAAATTACATGGATAATGGTATTCTATCTAGTGTGATGAAGCACACAGCTTGCTGAATTGTATTCATATTATTCCTAGAGCATCTTTTTGGTTGGGGATTTGTTTGTGTTTTCATTCAGCTGCTTTTCTTGGACAGGATGTCTACATGACTGCAACATTTTGAAATGATTTGTAAGCAAATTTTTCTACCATATAATCATATAAATAATGGCAGTATATCCACTGTGAGGCAGTGCAGTTGTTTGAATAATCATACGAGTTTTATGTTTTTTCAGTCAAATTTGCTATGTTTTTCTTCAGTCAAGGGTTGCTTTCTGTTCTGAGCTTTTCCCAGCTGTCTAATTTCTTAGATGGAAATGTTTATTGCATTCCAGCAATGTTATGTGTAAATGGCCGAATTGAGCTGTATCAAAAACAGCCATCTGTGAATATTGAGATAAAAGAAATATGGTTCCTATTGTTATTATTTTGCCACCTTTAAAGTTTGACTAGTTGTTTTTATTTTTTCCAACTATTAAACAACTTCGAAGATGACCTAACCCTGCTTTCTGAGATGGCAGTGGACTTACTGGTATATACTTGCATCTTGTTATTGTAAAGCTTGACTTATGTAGCTGATTAGCAAGCTATTTTTTTTCTTTTAAATTGATTTCCATTTTTGCCGAAGCACCTTTCTTGCACGTTCATCGCTCATGGAGGCTGTCGAACTTTCACCTTCTTTTTGGGTATTTTCAAAATACTATGTAATTCATTGTCATGAACTTCCACAGCCGAAGAATGGTTTGTAATACCACAAATTTCCAGAAAAAACATCTAATGGGTAGAAGAAGAAGCAGAGTTTGATTGATTGAACTTCATAGTAGTATGGTGGTTAATTTCTTGTTCAGGCAAACATGGATATAATGGAAGTATTTTCGAGAGGAAGTAAATTCACTTAAAGCAAAAGTTGGGAAAATTGGATTCATGGTTGACAGGCAAAATTTGTAAAATAAGCTTATATAGGAGATTCAATCTGGAGATTGTGTTTTGAATGCACTTTTTCTAGAGTTGGAAAACACAATTTTGATCCATTTTGTATGAGCAAAATATTTAAGGGAAGCAAGGTGCTTTAGAGTTACTGTGGGAAGATTTTCAACATGTAAAAAAAAAAAGAGTAACTGTAATATTTATTTTTCTTACCTTGAATTTATTATTTATGAAAATTTAAAACAAATTGAATTTTAAGTTTTAATTTTTAATTTTTATAAATATTTAATAAATTTAAAATAGATATTTTTGTTTGTTTGTTTGTTAGTGTGTTGATGATTTGGGAGATTAGTCTTTAGTTAAAAAATTGCAATCTAGAAGCATCTAAACCATCAAAATTACCAGAAGATTGCACTCAGTCCAAACCACACTATCCTTTAGCTGACTAGATTTTTTAGATGTCTCCTCCAGACTACAACATTTTGGAATCTGGGTCATCCTACAAACAATACCTTTAAAATCAATCAGGTTAACTGAATTTGACAAAATAGATTTATATTAATGATAATTTTATATATAAATAAGAAATTCAAAATGAAAAAAAAAAACATATATATTAATTTTACCATTAAAATTTTTGGACTGAGTTTTCTTTAAAACGGTTAGAAATATCCATACTGCTATATATCAATTGTATTAATAATATTAATACTTAATAAATTTGAAATTATACTAAATATCTAACAATATTTTTATTATTTATAAATTCAAATTTACTATAAATATTATTTAATATAAATAATAAATTGATATTTACAAATAATAAATCCAAAATTAAAATAATTAATGATATTATCAGGATGGTCTAAGCTGGTGCTTTCAGTTTGCTGTTAATTATACACATAGATTTGCTGTAAATTTTATACATACAATCCAAAATTAAGATAGCTAATTATATTGGCACAATGGTCTACGGTGGTGCTTTCAGTTTGGCATGTTGGTCTAATCTGGTGCTTTCAGTTTGCTGTAAATTGTGGATTGGAGGGCCTGATACATAGAAGCAGACTGTTTTTATTTATGATCTACCATGCCTTTGTGATGGTGTGGAATACCAATCACGTTACTTTGCTCGATAGCTGTCATTTTTCACTTTGACTGGTTGATAAAGCTTGTGCTTTGAGTAGAGGAGACGTTGTTCCATTCTGCACATTTCAAGAAGTAGATGTCAGCAACTTTATTGGGAGTCCTAATCTCTCACTCCATCTTGAACGAAGGAAGGCCACACATATTACATTGGTAACTCCAACTACCAGAAATGGATAACTTTGAAGAAAGTCCTCACCACGAAAACAAGGAAGCAGCCTTGACGTAAGTGTAGTAAGCTGTAAAAAACGATGGAAGGGATACAACTTTTGGCATGAAAACCACAGGAAACGACAGCTATTTCCTGGCTATGTATTTAAATTTATTATTATTATTTTGTTTGATACACTGTTAGTGATTGGTGGGACTAAGAAACCGTGATTTAAGTTATCAAAATCATCTATTTCACACCAACACCAAACCTTAATTGGTTGGATTTTTAAGTTGTCTCTTTAAAATTACTTGGGATTACAGTAGGTTTGGAAAATCACCTAGTCACATCACATCTTAATTGGTTGGATTTTTTTAACTATCTCCTCCTGATTACAACAAGTTTGGAGGCTTAATTGGCTAGATTTTTTTAACTATCTCTTCCTTGATTACAAAAAATTTGGAAACTGAATAACATTATAAATAAAACCCTTTGTTATATTTAAATTTATTATTATTTTAATAATTAAATAAAATATTTTTTCACTGTTAATAAAATCAAAAACATAATAATATACTTGTTAATAAATCAAAACATAATATACTTAAAAATAGTTTAACTTGTAATAAAAAAAACATATATATCTCTCATCATTGAAAGATAGTTTATGAGATGGCCATATTGATTGATCCTAAGGATTCTTATCATGTAAAAAGAGACCTTCAACACTCTTGGATACATTATACTAAAGATTGATCCTAAGGATTCTTATCATGTAAAAAGAGACCTTCAACACTCTTGGATACATTATACTAAAGACTGGAGCTTTTTCTCAAACGAGGAAGATTCACTCTTGTCTCCTCTCATTTCATGAGACTAGGTTGCAAGGTTATTACGTATTCTTTAATTTTTTATACTTATTCTAAAGTTATTATGGTAGAGTTTAAAGTTAGGAAAAAGGGTTTTATCTACATCTTCATTGAATCCTTAAAATAAAAGGTGGGAAGTTTCACACTCTTTCCCATGCTCTACTTTGTAGAACTTTTGAGAAGGATTATATTTTAGTGAAACTCGTCATCCTTCCTTTTTCATTGAATTTGCCTCATTTTCACAAGTATGGTATCATTTTTTTTGACATATGAGTTCATACTTAGGGGTATGGGGATTTTGTCTCACTACATGCAAACTATCAACATTAAAAGTGAGAGGTTTAGAAGTAATGGCATTGCTATTGTCTTTTTATTTTTTCTTTCGGTTATGAAATTGTCAATGTTGCGTTTTTGGCTGATCAAGGCAAATAGTGAGGTTCTTAGAACCCTTTGTGTTCTTGGCAACACCTTAGACACTTGTTGTCGCTATTGTTGTCCTTAAAAAGGAGAGGTATGTGAGTAGAGCATTATGTAGGTGTGTTAAGGAACTCTCTCTAGTTTATGAGAATTTCACTAAAGAAGCCATTGTGTTTGAGAAGTGGAAGGCCCAATTTGAAGTCTAGACTAAGGAAACAAATTGGTTCCAAAACAAGTGCGCTGTAGAGTTAGGAAAACATATGTTGGAACTAGGAGATTGGGAAATAGAGTCTCAAAGTTCTATCTCCATTTTGAAGATGAAATGTTTGGATCTAGATGCCTCTCTTACAACACTTCAAAATATGTTGGTTAAGGTCACCTCTACCATCAACCTTCCCCCATAAGGCTTCCCCTTGCACTGGTTCATCAAGTTTCATCTAGCAACAACCTAGATGATACACAATCTACCAACTAAGTTGCATCCATTGCTAGCTTGGGCTTAGGGTCTTAAGTTATAATTATTATTTTTAGATGTTCTTCAAAAATAGTTTATAAAACTTTATACTTGAAAACTATGAGCATGGAGACACTATTATCTTTCAAGCATTATATTCTCTTGAAGTACCTCTATTTTTGGATTTCTAAAGAAAAATCTTCTTGCACCATAATGAACGTTGTTTTAGTATGGTGGCAACAAATTTTCTTGAAATATAATCATAACCATTATTTTTTAAATAAAAGATCAAAATGAGTATATAGAAGATATTTAAGGTATTTTATACAAAAGTAAGTAGGATGCTAAAATAACTTCCATGAATAGAGTACCCTAGAATTTAATCACAATATTTCCCTAGTTTAAAAACCAAAATTATTGAAAAGGATTAGAATTCAAATATACATAAAGCTTAATCAAAGTATGTCTTGCTAGTTGGCACACACATAAAGGCACTAGCAATAAACAAGGAGAAAAGTGAGGCTTAAGGGCACCAACAATAAACAAGGAGAAAAGTGAGGCTATAACACCAATCAAATTGGTGTTGGGTGGTGGATCCTCATGTTCCTTGGTGGGCAACCACCAACTATCATGAACAAGTCTAGAATTTGTGGCAATGGGTTCCCACCAATCAATGAACACCCTGTGGGTTTGCACTATTGCAATATATCCTAGGATATATAATGTTAGATTTGAGGTGCATTGGATCAGAGGATACATTGCATTCAATGCAACATTGTTGGGTGTATAATGCTTGTTGGAATCCCTCTCATTATTCTCACTCTCTCTTTGAATAAGATGCGTCTTTTAAGTATTAGGTTGTACAAAATATGTACATGCATTTTATATTCAAAAAATACTAGTCGTGAAACACAACGAGTATTCACAAATAAGCTCTAGAACTTAGCAACTTAGTGAAATTTAAAAGAAGATACCAAAATGACACAAAGTCTTGAACCCAAGTACATAAAAAATGATCATGTATAAGGCCCATTAGACCACACAATTTGTCATAACCATTATACAACAAGACCCATCCATGAAATGGGTAGTGATTCATATTTGTGTTTGGGGCAACTCTCCTTCATTAATGGTAGACTTAGAATTGAGGGGAAAACAAGGGAGGTTGGCAATGGCACCTCTGTTGGTGCTCATGAGCAATATAACTAGCATGATGGCAAGGCCAAACTAAGCACAGTGCACTAAACATGTAGGGGAGTTAGTAGAGGGTTTCATATGCATGGTTCCAGGTGCATCATCCCAAAACTCTAGACTAGTGTATATGTGCCATCTGCATCTCAATCTTTTGACCCTGAACTCTGATTGGGAAATAGGGAATTGCACATATTAAGAAGCCACCATACCCAATGAAACATATATTATGCTAGAATTTCTTGAACAAATATTCATTCCTTCATTTTCAAATGAAGGAGCATATTTACATTCTAATATTGTGTCATGTTGCTTCTAAACTCAACAAGATAGATAATTTTATGTCTTAAATAGATAAAGCTTTATGATATGGGGGATGGAGACATTGACTAGAAAACTTATAAACCCAAAATCACAAAACTAGAACATGTGCTTCACGGAGTTCTTTCCTTCACATCATAGGGTTTTCACTAGGCCACCACTAAATTCTAGAGATGTTGGCCTAAAGCCAAGTTCCTAAGGACCAATGACTAGGTAAAGAAGCCCTTTGTTAGCTCCACAAAAGGCTGCCACATAGTTTTGAGCTTGTATGGTTAGGATTTGATTTTCATCTCAAGTCTTCATAGTATCCCTAGGGAGGGGTTGTACACAATTCTTTATACCCATTAGTGGGCCTATATTTCTTGAAGACCTTAGCTTAATGAAGAGATTGTTAGGGAGCAAGCTTTAGACATGCTCTAGAGTAAATGTCTTTGTTAGTCAAATGAAACTCTACCTTCAAATCTAGCCAGGCCTTCTACTTCTAGGCCTAAGTGTCAAATGGGTACGTGTCCTTTTCTATGCCTTACCAAACTAAGAATTAAGCTAAAGTAACATGTAGTTTCTAGCAATGTTTTACTATCCAACAACAAAACATGCAACCATCATAGGAGTGTCTGTTCACCATCAATTATGCAAATAATCTATTTAAAACATAGAGCTTGAGCCTGAGTATGAGTTTTACACAACATGCTCAAAGAAAGGAACAATGGATGGAAAATAAAGAACTCAAGGGACAAACTAGAGCTAACAATGTGCATTTGATAAGAAAATTAAAAAAACTATGATTTTGGTGAAATACTTACAAATGAGCATGCTCTTTCTTAAATCTCATATCATTTATTTGATATGATCTCCTTTCTTTGTTCTCCTCCCCTTCCCTCATTTTCTCTCCTCTCCTAACTACTCGTCTTCTCATCCTTGCAATGCAACATGGTTGAATGATGAAATGGAAAACAAAACCCTCCTTTGACCTTTTCACCCCCCTTTTTTTAATTATTAAAACTTGTGACACTAATCATGACATTATACTATCACATTTTTTTGTCATCCTTAACGTCCTACATAACATCATCTTAAAGTTCATGCATTATAATAAAATTAAAAATAAATAAATAAAAGGTAAAATTTAAGTTAGAAGATCAAGGGGATTAGATGAGCGGTCACAAGGGTTTAGGGTAATTGTGTGTAAAGGGATTAGATTGTTGGGACTCAATGTGTATTATGAGGGTCATAGTATCATGGGATTGATGTGTTTGGGGTTTTAATGTATTTATTTGTTATTGTGTTCGAGATCATTTTGTGTCAGGGGGTGATTGTGTCAAGGGTCATCGAGATTAGGGGATACATTGTGTTTGAAGTCATAGTGATTGGGGGTCATAGTAGATTAAGGGGTTAATGTGTTAAATTCATATAGTGCTAAGAGGTAATTGCATTGGGGTTCATAGGGGTTGAGGGTCATAGTGTGTGAGGGGTTACTTTGTGAGAAGTCATATTATATAATGGGATGAATGTCCTCAAGATCATAATGTATTATGGAGTTAGTGTTCTGTGGTCATAGTGTATTAGGAGGTTAGTATATTCAAGTTCATATTATACAAGGGGGTGATTGTATCAATATTAACATGGATTAGGGGATTGATGTGTGAGGGGTCATACTGTATGAGGGGATTATAGTGTTCAAGAGCATAATGTATTAGGGATTAGTGTATTAGAGGTTTAGTATGTGCATGGTCATAGTGTATTAGGGGGTTAATATCTTCGAGGTCATAGTGTATCATTGGGTGATTGGGTCAAGGTTCATAGGGATTAGTGGATATCACTGTGTTCAAGGTCATAATGATTGGGGATCATAGTATATTAGGGTGCTCATGTGTGCAACATCACTATATGTTAGAGGGTGTTTGAGTCACGGGTCATATGGATTGAGTGTTATGGTGTATCAAGGGGTTATTATGTTAGGATACATAGTGTATTAAGGGGTCTATGTATGAGGGAGTTAGTTTGTTTAGGTTATAATGTATTGGAGGGTTAGGGTATTAAGGGGGTACTGTGTTAGAGGTCATAATGTAATAGGAAGTTAGTATCTTTGGGTCATAGTGTGTCAAGGGGTGATTGTGTGAGTGGGTGATTGTTAGGGTCAATGATGCTCAACCATGATTTCCTATGGTCAATAAGGTTGAAAATGGTCAACCACTATCAACCATGGTTAATGATGGTCAATAAGGGTGAAGGGATAATAGGTTAGTAAGATTATTGAAGTGGGAGGTTTGTAGGTTTTGGGATTAATGGGATACATGTGTAATGGATTAGTAGATAGTACAATGTTCAAGGTCATAGTGATTAGGGATCACAACATATAAGGGGGTTAGTCTGTTCAAAGTCATAATGTGCTAGGGGGTGATTGTATCATGGGTCAAGGGTCATCTGGGTTGAGTTCCAAAGTGTATCAAGGGGATAGTGAGTTTAGAGGCATAAAGTATTAAGGATTTAATGTATGAGGGGGTTAGTTTGTTCAAGGTCACAACATATTAAGGGGTTAGTGTGTTTTGGGTCATAATGTATTAAGGGGATAATATCTCTAGGGTCATAATGTGTCAAGGGGTGATTACATCAACTATCAAAGATTGTTAAAGATTACCGACCATGGTCAATAAGGTCAACAATGGTTAATAAGGGTAAAGGGATAGTGGGTTACTAAGGTTATTGGGGTAGACGGTTTATGCATTATGAGTTTAGTGCACTATGTGTTTAATGGGCTAGTGGATATTAGTGTGTCTAAGGTCATAATGATCAGAGGTCATAGTATATGAAAGAGAGTGTGTTCGAAATCATAATGTGTTTGTGGGTGATTGCACTAGAGGTCCTATGGGTTGAGATTCATAATGCATCAAGGGGTTAGTGTGTTAAGGGTCATGATGTATTGGGAGGGTTAGTGTACTGGGGGGTTAATGTGTTTCTTTTTTATTGTGTTTGGGGTCATATTGTGTCATGGGTCATAGGGATTAGGGGGTATATTATGTTCAAGTTCATAGTGATTGGGAATCATACTATGATATTATGTTCAAGTTCATAGTGATTGGGAATCATACTATATTAAGGGGTTATTGTGTTCAAAGTCGCAAATGTGTTAGGGGGTGGTTGTGTCAAGGGTCTTAATGTGTAAGGGGGTGGTCGTGTCGAGGGTCTTAATGTATGAAGGGGTGAGTGTGTGATGTGATTAGTGTGTCTAGGGCCATAATATATTAGGAGCTGATATACTAGGAGGTTAATGTATTTGGGTTATAGTGTATTAGGGGTTAATATATTCAAGATCATACTATACCAATGGGTGGTTGTATAGGGAATAATGGATATCATTGTATCCAGTGTCATAATGCATTAGGGGGTGATTGTGTTAAGCTTCATAGGTATTAATGGGTATTACTATGTTCAAGGTCATAATGTATGAGGGGGTTAGTGTGTGAAAAATGATAATGTGTTAGGGGTGATTGAGTCAGGGGTCATATGGTTTTAGGGTCATAGTGTATCAAGGGGTTATTGTATTCAAAGTCATAGTGTATTAAGGGGTCTATATATGAGGGTTTTAGTGTGTTCAACTCATGATGTATTAGGGGATCAATTTATTTGTAGGGTAGTGTGTTAGGGGTCATAATGTATTGAGGGGTTAATGCCTTTAGGGTCATAGTATGTCTAGGGTGATTATGCAAGTGGGTGATTGCGTTAGGGTTAATGATGGTCACCCATGGTCAACAAAGATCAACCATGGTTAGTGATGGTCAACCATGGTCATTGATGGTCAACCATGGTCATTGATGGTCAACCATGATCAAGTATGGTTAATATCAAGACTAGTCAACTACAATTAACCTTGGTTAATGAAGGTGAAGGGTTAATGGGCTATTAAGATTATTAGGGTGGGAGTTTTATTAGTTATGGATTAATGTGCTATGGGATTAATGGATTAGCTTATATTACTATGTCTAGAGTCATAGTAATTAGGGCATCATAGTATATGAGGGGGTGAGTGTGTTTGTGTCATATGGGTTAAGTGTCAAAGTGTATCAAGGGATTACTCTATTTGGAGTCATAAGAATTAAGGAATTAATATATGAAGGGGTTAGTGTGTTTGGGGTCTTAATGTATTAAGGGGTTAGTGTATTGAGGGGTTAGTTTGTTTGAGGTCATATTGTATTAGGGTTTAATGTATTTAGGATCATAATATGTCAAAGGGTGATTGTGTTAATGAGTGATTACACTAGTGGTCAAGGCTTGTTAACCATGGTCAACAATGGTCAACTACAGTCAATGATGTGTAAACATTATTGACTATGGTCAATAAGGTTAACAATAATTAATGATGTTGAACAATGGTCAACAACGATCAATGATGGTAAAGGGTTAATGTGTTATAGAGTTTACCAGGGTAAAAGGTTTGTAGGCTATGGGATAAGTGGGGTACATGTTTACTGGATTAGTGCAAAGTTATTGTGTCGAGGGTCATAGTGATCAGAGGTCATAATATATATATATATATATATATATATATATATATATATATAAGGGATAGAGTGTGTGAAGTCATAATGTATTAGGGGGTGATTACACTTGGGATCATATGGGTTGGGATTCATAGTGTATCAAGTAGTTAGTGCATTGAGAGTGATAGTGTATTAAGAGCTATGTGTATGAGAATTAGGGTAAAGGGCTAATAGGAAAAAAAAAAGACAAAAGAGAGGTAAGAAAGCTTTAAAATGAAAAAAAAAGGGTTATATAATAAAGAATAAAACACATTTAAAACATGAAAGTAAATACATAAAAAATAATACATGATAAATACATATTAAATAATGAAAAGGAAAATGAATATTTAAGAAATAAAGATAAAGGTAAATTTTTTAAAAAGAATACACATAAGTAACTATGAGAGGAATGTAATTATGAAAGCAATTTCCTACAAGATGAAATATGTTATAATTGGATCATAATTGGATCCCTTGATGATGGGTGGAGTGTCCACCTGAAACATTAAGATGTTTTAAAATTGCATATAGTTTAATTTCAAAAAATTGAACAAAATAATGGCTAAGTGTGGAAATATGCATACTCTAGTGTAGTATATGTCAATTTCAAGTAGATATGTTCATAAAACAAGTCCAACAATTTACAAAAAGACTAAAATATTTGTTAGTGTAGTAGGAACAATAAGAATGGAGACCACACACTAGTAAGGATGTTGGAGGAATTTTCCAAAGATAAGAATACCATGTGGAAGATAATAATTATTAAAGAAACACACTCTTCATACTCTTCCCACTACCTACATCTCTATTATATTTCACAATGGGGGTTGTCAAAGTCTTTACAATCTCTTGTGTTTTTAGAGATGAATTTGAGTGGAATTCTATGTGTGTTATCTTTGTTCAAATTAAATTTCTAATACTTATTTAAAGAAAGAAATGAGGAAATGGAAGGAAGGAAATGTTGAATTAAATCTAGGGTGGATATGTTGCAAAAGGAAAGAAAAGTTTTTTTTCTATATAATGGGTCACAATGCTACTAAAATTATTTCTCGTGACCTTTTGTATTCCACAAATGATATGAGGTCCATATGTTCCATGGATGTAGCCTTCTCTTTATGGATTCTCGACTAGTCTTAAGCATGGTCTTTGAAAACTATGAAGTTCTTCATCACTTCTCTATTGCAAGTAGAGGAAAATTAGGTAGTTGATTATTTCTATTTGTATTTAGTTTATAAATTATAGTGAAATGATTTCAAGAGGGTTAAAAGGTGCCCATTTCTTTGTTTAAATAAGTCTTAAAAATACAATTTTCAAATGGCATGGTTCAATGGACTCGAAACACCTATAGAGAGCCATGACGAGCAAATCGTAGCTATCATAATATTGAGGGGTGAAAGGACTCAATTGTTTATTTAATAGCTTTCCAATATGATTTCCCTCTCTTTCTCTTTCTCTTCACCATTCCAATGCAAAGGAATTACAACTCGTACATGGCATATGATTTTTCTTGTTAGAGATTTCATCCAAGCTTGTAAACACATCTTCATCATCATTTGTTTCAATGAAACTATGATAACCTCTAAATCCTAGTTTCTAAGCCCTTAAAAAACAAAAAAGTAAAGATTAAAATGAATTTGAGAATTCAATTCTCATCCCATTTCAATACACAAATCCTTACTCCAATCTTGAATCTTGACCCTTTCCCTACTAAGAATATATTGTGTTAACTCCCTCACCTTGGTGTTGTTCTAAGTAGTAGAAAAAACTAATTTCTTATATAAAAATTAATCATATTTAATAATGGTACTTGAGTAAAGATGACATTTTAATAGTTCTACCTTGAATTTTACAATGAAGAAAAGATGATCTACTTAGATTATACAATGAAGGTGAGCATTATTTCTTAGACAACAATGAATATATGCAATACAATATGCATACAAGTGGAGATACCTATATCATTCTTTAAATAAACATCAGATAACTATGAATATATTGTTGTTTTTCATCGCCCTTGTAATGTACATAATTAATCATTAACATGAGTGACAAATTGCAATGAAGTATTGTGTTATATAAAGCTAATAAGACTTATGGTGTGTTAATAGTAGTGTAGGTAAGATTTAATAACAAATCAACATTAGTACCATGTCATATTGAACATAAACAAATTATCCTCATTGTTGCTAATCTTTGAATGATGCAGACATTAGCATAGAGACACCCCTATAATGCTAATATATATCCCTAGCCTCTCTATCACGAAGATTAACTATTTTGATGAACTTATGTAGATCGATCTAAGCAAGGTGTGATCTAAGAGTCACACTTATAATCGATATGATGTTTTTATATAGCTTGTAATGTATAATTGAGACCAATGGTTGGAGAAACAACCATGTGTATGGATGTCAAGGTAGATATATGTCTTGGATGTTTTTTGGATGGTAAATCACCAAAAATCTTGTAGTGTTTTGTGTTTCTCATCGTTTGAGTAGTTCAAACTTATGTGCATTCCTTCTTGTCACTATCATAAACATGTTTGATCATTGCAATTCACTTATAGTTATCATTGGTATTAAGCATTATTTCAGTATGATTGTTGAAGTTGTCTAGACTCTACTATATAACACATAAGCTTAACATAATAGCTACATTTCCTATACTAAATCTATGTTATTTTTTAGAATGGAACCACACCAGTTAAAACTAATCTCCATTGTATTAGTCCTCATTACATCACAATGCAAATGAGGAAATTTCCTCAATTTACACATACCACTTATCATGGAATATAGTTTGGAATGATCTTAAATTAAAGTTTGATTATCTAAATCTAACTATCTCTTAATAGTCATAATCATTGCATTCTTTTTTTTCTTAAGAAAAAAATATAACTTTCATTTCAAATAGAAAAAATGTTACATTCCATATATACATTTAGCACCTTGAATTTTTTTTCTCAAATAACACCTAAAATTACTTTAAAAATAACTTCATAAAAAACGATCCATGAACACAAAGGTCCTAAGTTTACATCACGATAAAGTTTAAAGAAAAAGAGAGGTGAAACCCACTTTACATCTTCCCAAAAAAGCACTACACCATGTAGAACAAACTAGAACAAACTATACAAGCGAAAAAAGACCTTTAATGACGCTAGAGGGACCTCATCATTTTCTTCAACAATGTCTGATGTAACTCTTGATAACTTCACAGATCTTTTAAATAGATCATTTTCATCGTGTGATGTGTACACATTAAATAACAACGATCTAAAATCTTGACTTAATCAAAGAAGGGTTTTAGATTAATCATGGCATTGTTATTTAAAGTCATAGTCTAAATGTTTTACGTTTTTTGGGGGGGGATATTTTTTTATCTACTTTTGTCTGAAATCTGACAAGAAATTATTGGATCTACATATTTGAGTAGCTAAATCTATGTAATCCAAGCACCTGAAGGGTTTTTCAACAAGTTAAATCCATTTATGAACTTAGAAATGCAATGTAACCAATATAAACTTGTGATTTTGTCCTTATTTATGTAACATAATTCTTACGAAAAACAAAACAAAACATAAAAAGTTTAGACAAAACCTTATTTAAATAGCTCTAATAAATTCAATAAACTTGGTTAATAAAAAAACAAATTAGTAATTATGAATATTAATGATAAATAAACTTTAACTTGATATGTTATTATGAATATTATTATAATAATATAAATTGGTAATATTATAATATTTAAATTGGTAATTATGAATATTATAATATATTATTTGTAATTTATTTATTTATTAAGTTTTTATATTTTTAGTAGATTATTAGAATTATAGTTTTAATAAAAATTTAATTTTCACATTGTTATTTTAAAATTTTGTATTTTTTTTATTGTGTTTAATTATTTGTGAAAAATATATATAAATTTTTGTCATATACAATTTTTGTCATTTTTAAAATGGATATTTATTATAAATTTTTTAATAAAATTAAACTTCACTTCTATTTAGAATACAAATTTATTATAATGTATTATTTACTTTTTCTTATTTTAAAAATTAAAAATCAACACTTTTCCCATATGTTTTTTATAAATTTCCCACCTTTTCCATTAAAATTTATTATTTTCACCCTATAAAATTTATTATATTATTTTCATGGAAGATGTTGAGGATGGATTATGAAAATGAAAAGGAGTTGCATGCCACAGGGGAGAAGCATTAAGGCACTGACAACAATTAAAAAAAACACATGGGAGCACATTGTTGTTTCTTCGTTTGGAGACAATAAGTCCATGGAGAAATTCGATGAAGTAAAAGGTATACATATTACTGCAAATACAGAGTATTATAACACTACAAAATTGCATTTTCTTAATAGATTATGAATGTAATATTATATTAGTGGAGGACACATACTCACTTTAACCTAAAACAATTTAAATTATGTTTTTTTAATGTAAAAAAGCATCAACAACGTTATGCAAAGTTTTTTATAATCATATCTATTAATTGATATCACTGGGTAGTATAGCCTTTCATTGGAATCACTTTTAATCATAAAAGACAATAAAAGTTGAAATTTGCAAACGTGGAAAAACCATTATTTATGTTCAAAGATTCAAACTTTCAAAGGAATTTTCAAGAAAGTATGTTGCCATTAAAATTTATAAGAGTTCTCTCTTTTTCTTATTTTGGTTTGTATTCATTAAATAGTGATAATTTTTTTTTTTGTGTATTTGATGATGATTTTTCGTGGTTAAATATTTTGCTACAAGGTAGATTAGATGATAAATTGAGGGATCAATGAGTAGGAAAAAACTTTTGGTAGATTAGATGAGGGATTCATTTTCAAAGGAGATCCCTTCTTTCTAAAAAAAGGGATTTTCTCCCTTATATTGAAAGGGTTTCTTTTGTGAACGAAATGGAAATGATATTATCTATTGAAATGAAAAAGTGTTTTTGTTACCGAAATTGATGAAGCCATGATTATAAGGGAGGATAGCCAAAATAACAACCTCTTGATTCCACACAATTTATTTACCCACCTGAAGACCTAAACTTGTTAGCCCTCACTTGTTATTAATCGCTTAGTTGCGTCAGGTTCAAGGGCTTGAGAGCGAAAGGAAGGAGGCTCAGGCTGACACGCAAGTGACTGATCACAAGCCAATTAAAACGAGGGATCAATGAATGGGAAAAAACTTTTGGTAGATTAGATGATAAATTGAGGGATCAATGAATTGGAAAACAAATTTTGGGTTAGGGAGAGTTTCTATAACACTTTAATTTCATGAAGATTGAACACAAATTGCCAAAAGGTGTGGGGAGAGGTGGATTAGGTATTGTCTTCATCATTTAAAAAAGGGACATTAAGGTTTCACAATCGCTTACCATGCAATGTTGTATGCTAAGGGAGTTGGTAAATATCCTATGTATTGAAGATTGTGATCATACCATCAATAAGAGTTGGTCTAGAGGTATTTTCACATTAGTTGGGATTTCACATTAGTTGGGATATATGACTATCTTCTTACATGCTTCTGGGCTATGCTAGAGAATTTTGACTAGGAGATATGTCTGGATTATTACTCATTCTCATAGATTTGAACCTCCTTTGGATTCAATCTCATTATCTTCATTTTCTTCCTCAATTGGAGTTCTTCTTAGTGAGGAGAAGATCATGTTGTGCTTATGTACTACTTAGGACCTACTAACCCATCTTGTTAACCATGTGAAACTTCCCCTTTCTTCTATAATGCTAATTTAAACATATTATGAAAAGCAAAAAGAATAATTCAAAATAACTAAAAAATAATAATTTTTCTATTTAAATTTTAATATAATTTGATTTTATTAAAATATATATCTTCTCTCTAATATCCATTATATTATATATACATACACAAATATCTTCTATCCAATGTCCATTACCATAAAAGAAAAATATCTTTCCAACTAAGTAATAGGAAGTAGGGTTGGAAATGCATTGGAAAAGGGACAACATGGAGTGTTGACTAGGAAAAAGCAAAAACTAGTGCAACCTTTTGATGTTATTATAAGCGAAAGTTCGTCTTTAGCTCATAAGAGTCTAACCAAAAGGACCACAAAGCGCTTATGAGTATTATTACAAGTATTTGTTCTTTACCTTAGCAACCGTGTCCGATAGACATTGCAGAAAGTTCTTAAAATATTTGTTTTTAAGAAGAAAATGCAAATTATATATTTTATTAAATTTAGAATAGTTTATTTTGCAATATAATAAGAGTTTTTGTTTTAATAATGATGAGTTAGTAAGTAGTAGTTTAAATGCTCTATTTTTTGGTTTTTTTAGGTAATTTTTTTCTGTTTGATTTTGTAGAAATCGGGTGATGAATGATTGATTTTTCAGCAAGCTGAATCCATTTATGCATTCAGAAATGCAATTTAAA
>CBVK0102816491.1:0-10158 GCA_900067695.1 Picea abies
TTCAATTATTTCTCTATTTGAGCCAGAGAATTCCTGCAAGGAGTGCAGTTGAAGTGTTCGCAAGGAGTGCGTTGACAGAGGCTTAATTAGAGATAACTTTGGTTCTCATTCATCCCAAGGGTGTAGTTGGGCACTGGATCCGTGCAAGGAGTGCGCAGACTGGGAAAAAGTCTCAGGGTTGCGAACCTGAGTAAAGAGTTGAAAGACTGCTGTTGCAGGGGTGCACAGAGTCAAGGAACTTCAACATTTGATGTTGTTGAAGATTTGCCGCAAGGAGTGTGTGCGAGAAGTTTTCCTGAAGGAATTAAAAGCCGTGGGAAAGCTCGGGAGGAATAGGCCTTTGAAATTGGGGAAGACCAGTGCAGGCAAGTTGTGTTTTGAAAAGGGAGAGAAGCATTGCAAGATACACGCAGGTGGGTGAGTTCTATGGGGAGCACTCAGTCATTTGTAGGAATCATCCAAGTGGAAGCGGACAGACGAAATCTCCGATGAGATTTCGCGAATCACCATGAGCCACTAGATCTCGTGGAGGTGGAGGGAGGTTGCAGCGTAAGCATGGAAGAGGTTTGAAGCTCAGGAGGGGTAGAGACATTGATCTGAGCCACATAGGCCGTCGAATTTACATGTGAAATCATGTATCGGGGTTTCGTGAGTCGAAGCTCCAAATTATTTCAATAGGAATTGTGAAATCACAAGATGCGATATCCCGACAAGCCTAGAATTGTCCATTGTTTGGGACGTGTGTCAGAAGATCCAAAGAAGTCGGGGTTCGAAGTATCGAGAGTTCGAGGGTAGAGTAATCTTACAGCTTGAAATTGCGACCAACGATATCCCGACGGTAACGTAAGCAGTGTGGGACTGCAGGAGTTAGTGGTAGACAGGTGGCATAAGTCATCGGGGTTTCATAGTGAGAAGTGCGAGACATTGACATTAGGATTCACGATCCCGTGAAACCCAAAATCCTGATAGAAGTGACGGGAAGTTGAAAGGACAGCTCACACGTGTGTCGAAGTTTCGGCGCATTGGGGTTCGGGAGTCGGAGAATCGAGTTTCTTGATATCGTGAGTGGTGAAATTGCGATAGCGCAGAAGTCCCGATAGGGTAAAGGTGAGGTCAGCATTGACTTAGGTATCGGGTCTCGACGATCCGTGGGTACAACGCTTGACCTTTGGACTCGCGAAGTTGCGAGTTCTGATTCCACGATAAGTAAAGAGAGGGGATCGCATGGAGGAGAACCATGGGAGCAGATTTCCTGATAGGGAAATAGAGGAACCTTGGTGTTCTTCGGGCCAAGAAAAGAGAAGATCCTGTGAGCAGACGTGCCTATGGGTGCGGCTGTGTCAGAGTGGTATCAGAGCACAGAGAGACTCTTTGCTTTCAGTAGCAGAGAAGAAGGGAATTCACCATGCCCTCGAGGAGAGAAAGACAGTCACCTAATCCAGAGGATAGAGAGGTGTAGAGGGGAAGAGGCAGGCAGGTAACCAATCCAGAAATGGAGAGACAAATGCGTGATCTATGAGCAAGACTTGAAGATATGAAGACAGTGCAAAGATGCACAGCTAGTGCAGGAGATCTTAGTGATTTCGATAGTGAAATAGAAGCTGAACGAGAGGAGGAAGTTGCAGCCGAAGACATAACAAATGAACATCTAATCAAAGCTATTGCACAGATGGGTGCAAAGGAAAAAATGGACATTCCAGTTTATGAAGGGAATCTGGATGCAGAAGAGATACTAGATTGGATTAGAGCTCTGGATACTTACTTCAACTATGAAGAAGTCGAAGAGGACAAGAAGGTCAAGCATGTTGTCACACGCTTGAAGGGACATGCAACATTGTGGTGGGATGAGCTACAAGCAGACAGACGTTGCAAGGGCAAGCAAAAAATTAAAAGTTGGGATCGAATGATTGAAAAGATGAAGGCAAAGTTCATCCTGAGAGACTATCAAATCACTTTGTTCAGGAGGATGCAGAACCTGAGACAGAAACTGATGACAGTGAAATAATACACTGAGGAATTCTATCGACTGAACATCAGAGCAAGTCATCGGGAGAGTGATGATGAGAAGATTGCCAGGTATATGAATGGCCTGAGATATGATATCCAGGATGAGATGAGCACCCTACACGACGCTCTTCCGATCTCACCTGTGTCAGAGTGGTATCAGAGCACAGAGAGACTCTTTGCTTTCAGTAGCAGAGAAGAAGGGAATTCACCATGCCCTCGAGGAGAGAAAGACAGTCACCTAATCCAGAGGATAGAGAGGTGTAGAGGGGAAGAGGCAGGCAGGTAACCAATCCAGAAATGGAGAGACAAATGCGTGATCTATGAGCAAGACTTGAAGATATGAAGACAGTGCAAAGATGCACAGCTAGTGCAGGAGATCTTAGTGATTTCGATAGTGAAATAGAAGCTGAACGAGAGGAGGAAGTTGCAGCCGAAGACATAACAAATGAACATCTAATCAAAGCTATTGCACAGATGGGTGCAAAGGAAAAAATGGACATTCCAGTTTATGAAGGGAATCTGGATGCAGAAGAGATACTAGATTGGATTAGAGCTCTGGATACTTACTTCAACTATGAAGAAGTCGAAGAGGACAAGAAGGTCAAGCATGTTGTCACACGCTTGAAGGGACATGCAACATTGTGGTGGGATGAGCTACAAGCAGACAGACGTTGCAAGGGCAAGCAAAAAATTAAAAGTTGGGATCGAATGATTGAAAAGATGAAGGCAAAGTTCATCCTGAGAGACTATCAAATCACTTTGTTCAGGAGGATGCAGAACCTGAGACAGAAACTGATGACAGTGAAATAATACACTGAGGAATTCTATCAACTGAACATCAGAGCAAGTCATCGGGAGAGTGATGATGAGAAGATTGCCAGGTATATGAATGGCCTGAGATATGATATCCAGGATGAGATGAGCATGGTAACCATACAAATGGTGGAAGATGCTTATCATATGGCTTTGAAAGCTGAGGAGAAGCTGAGCCGTAAGCAAGGACAACGAGGGTGAGGCAAAAGTCAGCCCAGAGGCAAAGCAATTGCCCAGGACAAATACCAGAAGCCCAAGGAGGAATGGAAGAAACCTTAGGGTAAAGTTGAGAGAGGTGGAACTTCACAGTGAGGGCCATACGTTGAACAGAGAGGGTAGCATAATGAACAGAGCAGAGTATATGCTGACAACAACACTTTTCCTTGTACTAGAGGTAGAGGAAGAGGAAGAGGTGGAGTAATCACATGCTTCACATGTGGAAAGAATGGGCATAAGTCTTACGAGTGTCCAGAAAAAAAGAAGGACATCGGGGAAGCTCACATCACCGAAGCATAGAGGTGGGATGTAGAGGCCGAAGATGCAGAAGGTGGAAGATCGCTTATGATGCGAAAAGTTATTTTGACACCTAAGAAAGAGGTGAAAAGTTCAGTCTAAAGGACCAGACTTTTCAGAACAGCTTGCAAGACCAAGGATAGGGTGTGCAAGGTCATTGTAGACAGTGGTAGCATGGATAATATCATTTCAACCGAGATAGTAGAGAATATGGAGCTGGAGATGACTGATCATCCAATCCCATACAAAGTTTCATGGCTACAAAAAGGACACCAGGTAACTATCACTAAACAATGCTTGGTTGAATTCAAGATAGGAGTATATAATGATAAGATATTATGTGATGTCATTCCCATGGATGTATGTCATCTATTGCTGGGTAGACCATGGCAATATGATAGAAATGTGATTCATGATGGGTGAATGAACACCTATACCATGGAGAGGAATGGGAGAACCCATATGTTGCTTCCGATAAAGGATAAGGAGGTGAAACCAGAAGTAAACAACACAGTAATTCTCACGAGTGGGAAGGAGCTTCTTACGAAGGTTAAGAAGAAGGAAGATCCACAATTCTTCGTGGTCAGAAAGTCGAGAATTGTTCTGACTAGCACAAGAGTGGATGATCTACCAGAAGAGATTTAGGAACTACTAGAAGAGTTCACTGACATCATGGTAGACGAATTACCTCATTCATTGCCACCGATGAGGAGTGTGAGTCATCATATAGACCTCATACTAGGAGCCAATTTTCCAAACAAAGATGTGTATAGTTGACTCCGCAAGAAAATGAAGAAGTTAAAAGGCAAGTCCAGGAGTTATTGGACAAAGGATTGGTAAGGGAAAGCTTGAGTCCATGTGCCGTTCCAACGGTACTCAGTCCAAAAAAGGATGGAGGTTGGAGAATGTGTACCGACTCAAGGGAAATCAATAAAATAACCATTAGGTATAGGTTTCCATTGCCGAGAATGGATGATCTGATGGATTTCCTGAGTGGGGAAAAGTATTTTTCAAAGGTTGATTTGAAAAGAGGATATCACTAGATTTGCATGAGGGAAGGTGATGAGTGGAAGACGGCCTTCAAAACCAATGAAGGACTATATGAATGGCTTGTTATGCCGTTTGGCTTGAAAAACACACCAAGTACCTTTATGAGGTTGATGAATGAAGTCCTAAGGGAATTCATCGGGAAATTTGTCATCGTATATCTGGATGATATACTGATTTTTAGTAAATCAGTGGCAGAGCACTTGAAGCATTTGGCTATAGTGATGAAGAAGTTGCAACAGGAGAAACTGTTGATAAATATGAAGAAGTTCTCATTCATGAATACATAACTCATTTACTTGGGATTTGTTATTTTGGCGAATGAGTTGAGAATGGATCCGGAAAAGGTGGAAGTGATCAAGAATTGGCCATCACCCAGAAATATTTTTGAGGTGAGAAGTTTTCATGGACTGGCTAGTTTCTACCGGAATTTCATCAGGAATTTCAGTGGAATCAGCACAGTGATGATGGATACAGTGAAGAAGCGGCATAATTATTTTCACTAGATAGCCGAGGCTGAGAAGAGCTTCAGATTGTTGAAGAGGAAGATTACGGAACAATTGGTGTTGTTGTTGCCTGATTTCCTAAAGATGTTTCAAGTGAAATGTGACGCAAGCAGGTTTGCCATAGGAGCAGTCTTGAGTCAGGAGGACAGACCGATTGCATATATCAGTGAGAACTTGAATGAGGAAAAGGTGAAATACTCCACGTATGATAAAGAATTTTATGCTATCATCCAGGCATTGAAGAAGTGGAGGCATTACTTGATCCCAAAGGAATTTGTTTTGTATAGTGATAACCACACATTACAGTTTGTGACTCAACAAGAGAAGTTGAATCAGAAACATGTAAAATGGGTAGAGTATATGTAGAATTTCACATTTGTAATTAAACACATTTCGGGTACTGCTAACAAAGTGGTTGATGCTTTGAGCAAGAAGTGTTTGCTATTGCAGGAGTTCCGAGTCAAGACCTTAGGTTTTGATGATCTCAGGGACATGTACACAGGTGATGCAGATTTTGCAGAAGCATATGAAGCAGCTGAGAACCCAGTTCTCCGAGACAGAAGCTCGTGTATGGACTACATGATCCAAGAAGGATTATTGTTCAGAAGCAATCAGTTGTGTATTCCGAATTGCTCCATGAGGGAGAACTTGTTAAAGGAGAAACACAGTGGTGGATTAGCAGGACATTTTGGCCATGACAAAACATTCACGAAGTTGAACGAGTCATAATTTTGGCTAGGGATGCGAGAAGATGTCAAGAAATTCGTTGACAGATGTTGAATTTTCCAGCATTCAAAGGGGAGGAAGCAGAATGCAGGTTTTTATCAGCCATTGCCCATACCAGAAAGGCCGTGGGAGGCGATAAGCATGGATTTTGTATTGGGGTTGCCAAGGACACAAAGAGGTGTGGATTTAGTCTTTGTGGTAGTGGACAGTTTTTCTAAGATGGCACACTTCATCCCATGCCATAAGACCAGTGATGTGACTCACATCGCAAATCTGTTCTTCAAAGAGGTCGTTCGACTTCATGGGTTGCCGAAAAGCATAATTTCGGACAGAGACACGAAATTCATAGGGCATTTTTGGAGGACCTTATGGAAGAAGCTGGGGAATAACTTGATGTTTAGTTCAACTTATCATCCTCAGACCGATGGACAAACAAAAGTGGTGAACAGAAGTCTGGGAGACTTGCTGAGAAGCTTGGTGACAGAGCACCACAGCCAATGGGACAACATATTACCACAGACAGAGTTTGTGTACAATGACTCAGTGAATTGGAGCACAGGCTAGAGTCCATTTCAGGTTGTCTATGGGATGCACCCGAGAGGAGTTTCTGAATTGAGGGATTCAGAACGGACTACTACTAGCAGTGCTAGTGCAGAAGAATTCGCTGAGGCGATGAAGGAACTTCATAGCCAGGTGAAGGAGCGGTTGCAGAATTCAAGCCAGGAGTACAAATGCAGAGAAGATCAACGGAAAAGACAACTTCAATTCGAGGTTGGTGAATTAGTTTTGGCACATTTGAGGAAAGAAAGGTTCCCGAGGGGAACATACAATAAGATAAAGATGAAGAAATCAGGCCATGTAAGGTCTTGAAGAGATTCGAGGAAAATGCTTATGAGATCGAGTTACCAGATGGGATCGGAATATCCCCGATATTCAATGTCATAGATTTATACCCATACAAGGATGGAGAAGCAGAAACTGGAACTGAGCAGCCAGTAATCCAGTGGATGGAACAAATGCCAGTTGCAGAGAAGTCGCAGATGGAATGCATACTGGACAAGAGAGTGGGTAAGAAGACCAGGAGGAAAGAATACTATGAGTATCTAGTCAAATGGAAGGACCATCTAGTGGAAGATGCCAGCTGGGAGAATGAAACAGGGATACAGAGGCATGGGCAGACCGTCCAGGAGCTCATGGGTAGGAGCTCATGAAAATTTTCAAGCGAGGGAGTATGATGTAGGATCATTGCCAACACATCAGGCGAGCCAACGTAGAAGCGGAGGACAGCTGGATAAGCCAACACAAATTTTGAAATTGCCTTGGAAATTGTTGCGCGATCTTAAATGAGTCATTTAAGATGAAGCACACTTGTATATTGTAAATGGACCTTGAGCAGATAGCTCTCGTCCTTTAGTAGATAGATGACATTTAATATAGTTAATGCAGGTAGATACATTTTTTAATTCTAGACTAGATAGTTTAGGAGCTGGAGGGAAAACAAATATAGACACCCTCATTGTATCATTGTAACAATAGCCTGAGCATAGGAGAGAATCCAGGAAGAGCATAGAGAAACAGAGAGCTGTGTGAAGAACATCCATGTACATACATTTACTTTAATAGAAAGCTTTGATTCAAATTCATGGTTTGTGTTGTTCTCTGTGTATTTGATGTTGATATGCTCATGAATGTTTGCTTCCTGTTATTCACTTGATTTTATATGTTGTGTATATGATTTCATGGTTGAATTGAAGTCTGAAGAGGTGAAGGAATGAGTTTCAATTGTTACTCTATTTGAGCCAGAGAATTCCTGCAAGGAGTGCAGTTGAAGTCTCCGCAAGGAGTGCGTTGACAGAGGCTTAATTAGAGATAACTTTGGTTCTCATTCATCCCAAGGGTGTAGTTGGGCACTGGAGCCATGCAAGGAGTGCGTAGGCTGGGAAAAAGTCTCAGGGTTGTGAACCTGAGTAAAGAGCTGAAAGACTGTTGCTGCAGGGGTGTATAGAGTCGAGGAACTTCAACATTTGATGTTGTTGAAGATTTGCCGCAAGGAGTGCGTGCGAGAAGTTTTCCTAAAGGACTTAAAAGCTATGGGAAATCTTAGGAAGAATAGGCCTTTGAAATTGGGGAAGAACAACGCAGGAAAGTTGTGTTTTGAAAAGGGCGAGAAGCATCACAAGATACACGCAGGTGGGCGAGTTCCATGGGGAGCACTCAGTCATTTACAGGAATAATCCAAGTGGAAGCGGACAGACGAAATCTCTGATGAGATTTCATGAATCACCGTGAGCCGTTGGATCTCGGGGAGGTGCAGGGAGGTTTCATCATAAGCGTGGAAGAGGTTCGAAGCTCAGGAGGGGCAGAGCCATTGATCTGAGCCATAGAGGCCGTCGGATTTACACGTGAAATTGTTGATCCGAATTATTTTCGACACGAAATGAGAGCGGAGATATAATAAAGAAATGCACAGAGATATTGCAGNNTAAACATAGATATACAGTAATACATGATTTCTATTAATCAGAGAAATGTATAGAGACTATAAAAATATAGAGTGAAAGACTCGCTAGAATGGTGGCAGCTTATCTCTGAGAAGAGATGTGACGGTTACTCGCATTCACAAGAAGATGATTACAATGAGGCTCTGAAGGCCCCTTCTACAATAAACGGGAATGCCAAAAGTCCTAAACATCCAAAAACCTAACCCTAGGAGATGAAGCGCCAAAAGTCATGTGGGCCCCGTTTGGGTAAGTGAGTACATCAACCTCCCGGGGTCGTAACTTTTTCATACGATCTCCGTTTTAGGCGTGTGATAGCTCATTGGAAAGGTATCGTCGAGGAGATTCAGTTTGGGGGCTCAATTATTCCTTTAGATATCATTGAGAACCTAGATCTCGAAAAACCTTCATCTGGACCCTCAAAATGGTTCTGGAAGTTAAAACCTGTTAAAAATAGTAAATTGCAAAAATTGCTAGAAAACTGTTTTGAGCCATTTGGAAAAGGTGGGTGGCAACCGATATCCACCTGGATCAATCCTCCCTCCTTAGGAAGCAATGGTCTCCATTGTGTTGATTTCCCGGGGGAGAGGGAAAAGCGATTGAGGAATCTAAATCTTGGTGATCTGCTTGCCTTGCTGGAGATGTGGTGTTTCTTAGCTTGTTGAAGGCTATCACGAAACTTTGGCTGGAAGGTTTGGAACTTTTTAACTAGTTTATCTATTTTAGATGACTGTGTGCAGAAGGAATCTTCATGCTTTGTTGTAACCTTCTCGACCTTCCTCTGTTGGATAGAAGGTTCTTGGGCCGAAGCTGTGGTGGCTGCAGTATCCTTCTATTCACCCTTTGAACAGATTGTGGAGAAGATAAATTTTGTAGTATGAGATACTACCTTGCGGCACTGTTTAGGTGGGGCAGTAGTTGGAACTACCTCTGGTATCCTATAGAGATGACACCCCAAAGTAATAACTACACTACAAGGTCGATACTCATAGATAGCATGGCATTTCCACATATATGGCTGGCCCAAGAGAACATCACAGACATCCAGTGGGGAAAAATCACATAATACCTCATCCTTGAAGGTTTGGATGTCATATGACAATCGACACAGCTAGTTGACATAAAGATCTTGTCCTTGGCAAAGCCACCCAATGGTGTATGGTTGTGGGTGTGGTGTTGTCGACAATCCCAACTGTTTGACAACCTCTGCTGAGATGAGGTTCTTCTGGCTTCCGCTATCAGCAATAAAATGTAGCGGGGTCCCCTTCACCCACTTTTGTGAATGAAAAAGGCGCCCCCCTCTTCTAGATCTATTGGTTCTTCTGGTTGAATTGTTGCGGTCGCGACAATAGCAGTGGGGTTTGCGTCGATGATCTGTCTTTTACCAGTATTTTCAGAATCAGATTCTGAATCAGGGTTCATCTCCTTGTCTTTGATCTCAGCCACCAATGACTGTTTTGAGCGACATTCATCGGTGTTGTGCCAGGGGATTTTGTGGAAATCACACCATTTTCCGGTGTCCTTCTTTGTCTTCCCATGACCCTTCTTTTCCTGTGGCTTGGACTGGTTTTTGGGAGACTGTTTGTTAGGGTTGTCTTTGTCATACTTTGGTTGTTGTGGATTTGTAGACTCGAACTCCCGTTTGTTCTGGTGCTTAAATTTCTGCTCGATTTTAACAGCATATCGATAGGCAAGAGCCCCACGGTATTTCAGAACCAAATGTCGTTCAGAGTCTTTGATACCCAGCTTAGTGCGCAAGGTATGGAAGCTATTGGTGAACTTCGGAACTGATTGGCCCCTCTCTTGCCGCAGTGTGGTCCATCTCATATACTGGTCCTCATAGTTTCCAACAGGGTAGTACTGTTCCTTTACCGCATCCATAAAAAAATCCCAAGTGGGCTCGGCTCCGTATATTCCAGACTCCTCTATGGAACTCTGCTCCCAGTAAGTTTTCCACCAATGTTTGACATGGGGGAGAGCCTTAAGGAGTGCGAAGGTGATCTTTTCCTTGTCTGAAAAATTATGAATAGAG
The DNA here is from genome assembly GCA_900067695.1 of Picea abies. Lineage (NCBI taxonomy): Eukaryota > Viridiplantae > Streptophyta > Pinopsida > Pinales > Pinaceae > Picea > Picea abies. The sequence continues at coordinate 10,143 of CBVK0102816491.1, forward strand.
AAATAACCTTCTAGCA
>CBVK0102816492.1:0-22487 GCA_900067695.1 Picea abies
GGCTACTCGCATTCGCAAGAAGATGATTACAATGAGGCTTTGAAGGCCTTTTTACAATAAACGGGAATGCCAAAAGTCCTAGACATCCAAAAACCTAACCCTAGGAGATGAAGCGCCAAAAGTCATGTGGGCCTCGTTTGGGTAAGTTGGTGCATCAACTTCCCAGGGTCGTAACTTTTGCATACGATCTCCGTTTTAGGCGTGTGATAGCTCGTTGGAAAGGTATCATCGAGGAGATTCATTTTGGGGGTTGAGAACCTCTATCTTGAAAAAAATTCATTTAGGCCCTCAAAATGGCCTCGGAAGTGAAAACCTGCTAAAAATAGTAAATTGCCAAAATGGCCAGAAAACTGTTTTTGAGCCATTTGGAAAAGGTGGGTGGCCCCCGATATCCACCTGGATCACTACCATTTGAAATCTACAAGAATTTGTTCAAAAATTCTCTTGAGAAAGGAAATGAAACAAATAGGTGATCAACTATATCATCATTACACTTGCATAAAATGCACCACCCTAGCCCATGCCAACTCCTCTTTTGACCATTATCCCACCTTAAGATTTTATTGGCCAAGGCTAACCATACAAATATTCTCAAATTTAAAGGACTCTTAATCTTCCAAACTAAAATCCATCAATAAGATCTTTCCCTCCCATGGTCTTATTCCATTTTGGTTGAATAACTTGATTTAGTTGTGTACTCTCTGGAGTCCTTATTCTTGGACCATTTGATGAAATTTTCCTGATATGAAAGCTTAATAGCCCTATGATTTAACCTTCTTAATAATGAGTCCATTCATCCATATTCCCCCCTATAAATTCAATTCTTCCTTCTAAACATGCTACCTCCTCTAGGCAAAAAATCTCCAAGGAGTGCAAGTCATTTAAGAGAGGACCAGAGAGCTCGGAGTTGCCTTGACAACTGAGCCAAGGATCTTCCCCAATTCTCACTTTGTTATGCCTACCTACTTTCCACACTATTTTTTTTCCAAATAATGGAAAGTCCCTAACCAAATCTTTACATACTATTGAGGCCCCTTTCACACTTTTTCTCTCCAATCTTAACTATCTTCCATGGGGTCACCCCTTGAGTATTTAAATTTCATCACTTTCTCCCACAACCCTTCATAACCTCCATAAAATTTTTACAGCTAGAGCCATATTGAAAACATAGATATTCTTCCATCCCCATCCACATGCTTCCTTTAAATTTAACAGGGGAGGTCTGTCTTTTTCCCTTTTCCCTATCCATAAAAACTAACACACTTATTTCTAATTTATCTAGAATTTCTTTTGAGATATGGGGTATTGGCATCCAATATACTAGGATATTTTCCAATGCAGCTTTGACCATAATCAATTTGCCTCCATGTGACAAGCATCTATGACACCATACAAAAGCTCCAGCTTCAACTTTCATAAACAACCATAACCAATCCTTAGACTTGTATTCATTTGGATTTAATTGAAAACCTAAATACTTTACTCCTTGATCAGGGGGAAAGTGTTTCATAGGGAACATATTTACAATTTGATTTTCCACCCCTTTCCCCAACTCAATGAAGAACAATGAGTATTTTTGCATGCTAACTTCCATGCCTATTGCTTTGCAATAAATTTCCAAGATATCATTTTTAGAGTTCATTTCCTGGAGGGAACCATGACCAAAATAATTATATCATATACAAAGAGTAGGTGTGAAATGACTATAGAATATGTTATTTTAAAACTATTCATAAGCCCTCTTCTCTTTACATCTTCTATCAACATACTTAGATCATCAAATACTAATAAAAATAGAATGAGTGATAGAGGACACCTTGGTTGGAGTCCTCTCAAGGCATTGGAGAGCCCTGATGGTGATAAATTGATTAAAACTAAAAAGGTAGTAGATGAGATGCATCACATAATCCAACAGACATTTTTCATATTCACACCCAAATGAACCAATACCAACCTAAGATATAACCAATTCACCTTAACACAATCTTTGTCTAGATCTATTTTCATCACAATTGCCAATATTTTTTGAATTTTGATAGAATACATTCCTTCTTTATTTGTTGCAACATCATCATGGATCAACCTATTGAATATGAAACCGAATTTCTCTTCTAAAATTAAACTTGACAAGATCCCTCGTCATCTGTTAATAATAATCTCTGAAATGAGTAAATGTAAACAAAGATTACACAATTAGATATGCCTAAATTATTCAAAAGAGGAGGGATCATTTTCCTTGGGAATATGGGTTGTAAAGGTGGAATTTAGGGCTCCTAGGACTTTCCTTGACAATCTGGATTACTCAACCACCCTCAAAATTTGTTCCTCCAACATATTATAGAACCCTAGGTAGAATATAATTTCCATCCATCATGACCAATTCTCTTTTCCCTCTTGAAGGAGTTAAAGACTACTTTTGATTCTTATTTTGAGACTTCTACTTCTAATTCCCTGTTCATCTATCATCAATGAGTCTAGGAAAGAACCTTTAAGATTTTCATTATTTCACCACTATTAGCATTCTCAAGATCTTTAAAGATATTTTTAAAATGTTACTTACCTACTTCACATCTCTCGAAAGGGATTCACCTTAGAGCCATCTTGTAAGATTCTTTCCCAAATAATATTGACATTCCTTCTAAAGTTTGCATACTTGTGGATTTTTTTTTTGTTATTATCTCCTTCATCCAGCCATAGGGCTCTGCTTTTAAGCCTCCACAACGCCTCTTCCTCATTTAGCAAATTATTCTTTTTTCCTTCAAGTTATTTTAAAATTTGAGATCGTTCATTAGATAAAAATCCACCCACATTGTTTTCAAGAAAACCTTTTATGCCCTCCTTCACTTCCTTCAAGTCCAACGAATTTTCCTTTTTCTTTTTTCTTGCCAATTCTCCTACAACGTTTTTTACCCTTCTTAAATTTACAACAAATTGCTGCATAGATTAATCCCTAGAGGAACTATCAAATTTCTTCCAAGTCCTTATAACTAGGCTTCTAAAATCTTCCTCATTTAACCATGTATGGCTAAATTTGAAAGGATTGTGAGGCTTCAAATCTTCAAATTTTGTTTGAAATAGATTAGGTAAATGACCAAAGGATTCCTTGTATCTAATCTAGGAATTCAACCTATCATTTTCGTTAACTATTTGTTCTGCCACAAGGAACCTATCCAGTCTCTTAGAACTACCATCCCTTCCTCTTTTGGCATTTCAATAGGTAAGCACTATTTTGACAAGTTCCACATCTATAAGTTTAAATTCTTCAAGGATATGTGAGAAAAAATCAACAACCTCTCCCTAGATTTCTCTTTGATTAAGTGTCAAACGAATGTTCCCTCCTACTATTACATTATCATTTTCTAGGATTCTTGAATCCACTAAATCATCCCAAAAGGGATTTCGTTCCCCACAAGGCTCATATAGATTTAATATTCTAAACAATTTCCTTAAGAAGACATGATCTCTACAGTTTTTAATCTAGAAAATATAGTTTCTTGAAGAAGGATACCATCAAGCTTATAAACTACAAAAAGTGTTTTCAAGGCTTGTCGTTTAAGAGCACCCTTGACCCCTCTATCATTCAAAAAGAGGAAAATAATTTGGCCACCACTTTTGAGGATTTCCCTACTCTAAGGACCCCATAGATAGTCATTTGTTTCCCTTCTCTAACCTCTTTAATAACCTGGTATTTTGCAAGAGAAATGTGAGATCTTCTCCCAACAAAATTAGTTGTCTAAAATCTAGGGCCAGAGCCCCTTCCAAGACCCCATTGTATTCTATATGAGTCTCCTTGCTTGATATTAAACTATAAGTAGACCTAAGAGTTGGATTTTAAGACCAGACTTGGCCCCTTTTGGAAGAAAACTTGGACAAGGTCTCACCATTTGAACTTTGACCCTCAAAGATCACCAAAGCTACATTTTTCTTTGACAAAGAAGGGAATATGGCTTAGGATAAATTTCCCTTGACCTCCCAACCTTGGGACAAGATCCTTTGAAAGTATGACAATCACAAAAATCTCATCTTCAAAAGGACCTTCAAGCCTCATAATACCATCATCTTTTCTAGACAGGCCCGGGGATAAGGCTTAAACCTTAGGTTTTTCTTTCCACACCTCTTCTTTTGAAAATTCTAGAATAGAACCCAATCACCCTAAAGGCATAGAGGACCCAAATTTATCATTTAGAGAACACAAGGTTGAATCAAAATTAAGCTTACCCTGGATAGTGCACTAATCCCTTATCGACTAAGTACTTCATTGCATTCTAGAGCTTGTTGCGTTAGAGGGGAAGGAAATTGAGACTTCTCATTTGATTTTTCCAATGGAGGGTTTAGAGACTAAACTTATTCAAAACACTTTTCCATACCATTCCCAGATATCCTTGGAATTTTATCTTTCTTTACCCAAACCTTCCTTTGATTGAACCTAACTCTTTTAGGGTTCTTGCAATCTTCCCATAAATTCTCAATTTTATAGTATGCACCACATCTAAAATGGAGTTTATAGTAATCTCATTTCTCAAAATAGGACTAGTCTCCCCACCCAATTTTAATTTCTACTGACAACCCTTATATTATATCTAGTTCAACCAAAATCCTCACCACTCCCTTATCCTCCTTCACCCATAAATTGTCTTCCAATGCTATGAAAGACCCTGTGTAATTCCCAATATTCACCAATATCTTATTCCATAGTTCTAGAGGCATGTTTGGCATTAAACCCTAAATATATTGGATGAAAGTAGGCTCCTTCCTTGGGTTGAATCTTGACTTCCACCATTTTAAGAAAAGGGTAAACAAACCCCATAACCAGTCTTGACTAAGAAGGGTTTCCATGTCCTCGGAGCTTTTGACCATGAAAAAAATCTAGCCATGCACTAGTAAATGAAAAATAGGAGAGAACCCTAATAGAACCTCTAGCTTGCATCCAACCAACTGTTCAAACTATTACCCTTAACTACTTTCCCCATGAAGAGACCAACTAGGGCCTTCTCCACCAAGACTTCTACTTCTTATTAACCCCACATACCACTTAACCACCATTTTCACCCTCTTGAGATTTGCATAAATACACTTCCTCCTACAATTTTTAAATGAAATCATCAAACCTTCTTGGGCACCAGAGGCATTATCACTGTCATCCTTCTCTTCCCTCTTTTCATTGATGTTCAAGACTAAGCTACAATCTATCACATGATTATTCTAATCAAGAGATTTCTATCCACACTTCTTAGATCCTGAACATAAAGATTGATCAAGGATGGTTGGACTCTTTTCAATTTCTAGTAGAATGTCTATCCCATCCTCAGATGAAGTCCCTGTTAGCACTAGAAGTTACCCTTGAACTGTTATAAGGATAACCCCAATACCCATTAGAATATGAATAATTAAATCAAGTTTATGTTTGAGTGGATCAGCAAGACTCTACGAGAAAGGAGATGGAAACAAATTAATTACAGATCAATGATCTTTCACCATTGAGCATAGAGTCATAACCATTCTCTAGATCAAAGGAAATTAAGCTGAGTTATCAGACAACAATATATGTGATGGAAAATAGAAGAAAGGAGAAGAAAAACATAAAGCAGAACATTCACCCAACATAAATCCTCTCTGCAAAAGTGAATGAAAGGTACTCAAACCAAAAAAAAGATTAACATGACAGTCACATCAGATCCTATGCTGATCAAGAATCTATTAATCAAAGGCAGGCACTGATCCTCAAAGTCTACAATTTATGCAAGCAAGAAGATATAAAAAGAATAAAAAAACCAGAGTAGTTCATAAGTTGGCAACACAACTTTCAAGAATCTCTAATGGCAAAGATGATTACATCCTAAACTTCCCTCATGCTTACAAATGAACACACACAAATTTGTGCCTACTCAATCTCTTTCTCGAGTCTCAAGACTGAACCCTTCTATCATTGAACAATTTCAAATATATAGCCTATCCTTATCCCTTAGTCTTTGGAGTTCGATGACATGTGGCTTTTCCCAAAATAACAAGTAGTTACAAAGATAAGACCAAATGTTACTTCAACTCATAATTTCTAAGGTTCGATATCTTTAGTTTTCTAATAATAGCAAGGAGTTACAACAGAAATCTTCACCAACTCCTGATTTTTAGAGATTTGTTTCTGGCCTAATTAACACAAGCAAATTACATCAGAACTATATGATTCAATGGAAGAAATAGTTAATACTTCTAGTCCTCATGATGATTTGACACGTCCTATCTGACTGACAGTCGAATAACCTCTAACCTAGGCTGTTTGTGTAATTTTGCAGCATCCTGGAACTCACTGCAAAAACTCAGCTACAACACTTTCGTAGCATGGAGTAGTTCATTGTGAAATCTCTGTTTCTAATTGGTGATGCTGCAAAACTGTTAGTGCTGTAAAATTGTCTTCAATCTTTAGTCATTGCTTGATCTCTTACCTGGAACCGCTCGATTACATGTTGTTGAAGTTGATTTGGAAAACAACATATATTTTCAATAACTTCCACATTCATAGTAAGAACTAGAAATTTGAATAGACTCCAACCAAAAGTAATATTTTATGTTTCAATAGTTTGGTCCAAGTTTCTAGGTAAATTGGGTTCAGTGTGAAGTCCATGGATTTTTTCATCTGTATCATATGATTCACATACTGAATGCATTCCTCTTTCTCTTTGAAACTAGAGCTCAAGAGGCTCTTGTTGCTACTGTTAGAAGATGGGGGTACCTCTGAAAATTCTAGTTAATGACATTCACAACCACCTTCTTCACATACTTCCAGACTTTGCCAATTAACCCAAGACATCTCCTCAATGGGATTCTGCAACAGGTTTGCAAATACAGAGAAAGAAAAGAAATTGGGAATCCCAACCCCTATTTCTTCTTTCCACATATTGGTCTTTTGCACCAGAAGGTGCTTCTTCACTCCATACCATGACCCCCACTAGTAAAATTTTTCTCGAGGCAAACAATTAATGTGATCTCCAAATCATTCACATGAAAACAAAGATCATGATTTTGGTCCTTGCTATACTTGACAACAAAACCATGATGTGCATTAACAATTGCGCCACCGATATCTGAAGATAAAACTAAAGTCGAAGGTTCGATGAAATCAATCATTAGTTTATCAAGCATATTTTCAAATCCAAAGTCGTATAGAACTACTCCATACTTGTTCATTGTATTAGGTCTCATAACAGTCAGTTATGTAGCATCAACCCACTTCTCAAAATTTTCGACCTTATTGATCAATCACTCACATAAGCCTTGTTGAAACATGTGAAATGTATACACCCTTGGTGATGATTATGAAAGTATCCTTTTAAAACTTTCCTTTGTATTCTCATTAACAAAATAAATAAATGTCTGAACAAAGAAACATTTAGGGCTCAAGGTGTATAATTGTTTTATGCAGAGGCTGATAGCCATAAAAAATTTCCTTCATGTACTCTCTTTGACATCTGTGAGCTCGACCTCAACACTTGCGAGCTCTTTTGTCACTTGGAAACTTAACTGGTCAACTAGGTGACATAACTGTTGATTTTTCAATAGTCAAGGTTAAGCATGAAGTTCATTCCATTTTTAGCATTTAACTATAACCATAAGTGTTGCAGCAACCAAGATAACAAGAAGAAGCACCATGCACAAGAACACAAGAAGTATTCTGGGAAACCCTTCTCAACAAGGGAAGAAAACCCAACCAAATCCTTTGCTATATTCTTGAAGAGAAAGACCTTCACTACCAAGATAAAACCTAACACACAAGAGGGTGCTCAAACCCTAGAAGACTAGCACCCAAGAGAGGTGCACACTTTTCCCAAGAAGGTGTACTTGCTGAAATTTCCAAACTCACTTGAAAGATATGTTTCCTCAATGGGGAATTTACCTTTACATATACTAACCTGAACCTATCAACAAAAGTGTCTATTGACACAACATGGCCAACCTCACTAGCTTATAATATAATTAATATTAACCAGATTAATTATCTTTTACATTAATTAACAGTCACATTAAGGTGGGGCCGACCTGTACCATTTACATCACAATTAGGGTTACATGCAGTTCTAACTCTTGTACAATATAGCAAAAGATCTGATACACCCACTAGTGCTCATCTAGTAGGGGCACATCCATAGGGATGTCCATATCTCTGGCTCACTGAATTACATAGAAGAACCAAATCTTCACACGTTCACCTGTGCTTGTCCACATGCACATCCACTCTACAGATCTTCTTTCCCATTGCCTCACACAGGAGAATCATCTGGATTTTCTCGTCAAATCAGCCGCTCAGAGGAGGCTAAATCACACATGACGATGCACCCAACACTCTGGGATTTCACACGTTCATCTTGTGCTCAACCATAGGCACGTCTAACTCAATAGACTGCCTTTCCCATGGGATAATCATCTGGAGTTCTTCTCAACTCTATGAATGAAGGAGGTCATCTCTATGTTCCAACTTTGTCTCAGGTAAGAACCACGTACCCTTCTTAGGGGCTTTCTCTTAGGTTTGTAAGCTGGAGAAAGACTCACATAGTTGCAATGATCCACATCTCACAGGTTTGTAAGCTGGAGAATGTCTCACATAGCTGTAATCATCAACAATAACAACGTGGATTTGCCTAAATCTGTTCCAATCACTGACAATTATATGTGGATAAGATCTTCCCAATTTCAAGGAAATTGGTTAGATCTTGAAACTATAAATATAGGACCCTATGGGTCGATTATTGTGTGTAACATATAATGAACATGATGAGTAATCACAATTATATTCAATGATGCATTGTGATGTTCTAATCATAATGTGTTGTGCTTAAGTGTTGAAACAATGTCTTTAGACACCACCGATATTCTTGGAGCATTATTCCTTCGTTTATCTCCACATAATCTATTTTGTTCTACTTAGGGTTACCGCAATCCCCAACATGGTATCAAAGCGATTATTTTGACCTCACATGTTGCCCACAAATATTTTCGAGTCAGATCTTGTTGTGATATTGACACTGGGCTATTGATTTGTTTACTGTAACATGTTTAGATCATATTCGATCTGTCAAATATCGAAGATGGATTCCAAGATTGATTTTGTTATTTTGAATGGAGTCAATTATGCTATTTGGGCACCAAATACAGAGACTTTGCTAAAAAGCAAAGGGCTCTGGAAATATACAAAGGTCGTTATTCCAGATCCAAAGGATGACCAAGTGAAGTTTGTCATGTATGAGAAGAAAGATGAGGTTGTTGGGGTCATTATGAATTACATTTCTTGGGAGATTTGCTTTCATATAAGTGGGATTGACTTCCCTCATGAAGTTTGGAAGAAGTTGAAGTATATGTTTGACAAAGTCGATGAGATTCAATTTATGTATTTGGAGAAAGAGTTGATCTCTCTTGATTTGCATTCCTTTGAAAGGATTGAGGACTATCTGGCACATTTTAAAGATCTACAGTTTAAATTGGGTGAATGTGGGATAAATTTTCATAAGAAAGATGGACAACACATCGAGTTGGTCCTAATGACTCTGAGAACACCTTTCGACATGTTCTGTTCCACATTCCAGAAAAATTGGCAACCACACAAGGAAGATGGTAAGGACTATACCTTTCATACCTTTTGTGGCTTACTGATTAATGATCAACATAGGTTGCTTGATGAAGGGATGCTTGGTGGTAAACATCAAGTTCACTTTCTCAAGGGAAGGGGAAAGATGAATATAATTAACGAGGATGGTCCGATGCTCCTGTATGTAGACATGAATGTCTGGACTAGAAAACTAAAGTGAGTATTGATGAACCGAAGTCTACCCAAAAGATTCGAAAGAAGAAAACATGTATGTATTGTGGAAAGATTGGACATCTGATGAAAAGTTATTAGAATAAGGGCGACAACTTAGAGGAGAAGGTTAATATTATTGAAGGATACATGCCGATTGTACATTGATTGACCGATAATTTTACATTCCAAGTCAGAACCTCTCAAACATTGCTTGCTCACATCTCGAAGAATGAGTGGGTAGTCGATTCTGGGTGCACTCATCATATGGCTAAAGATTCTTTTTCATTCTCCTTCTTGGATAAACCCATTGAGAAAAAAATCTATGTAGTTGATGAATTCTCTCTTGATATTTCAGGTCATGGTGATGTTCCTTGTCAACATGGAAGGATTTTTTATGTCTATCATGTACCCAATCTCGGTGAAAATCTCTTATCGATTTCCCAACTAACATAGACTAGTAAGATTGTTGAGTTTTGGTTAGATCGGTTCTTGTTAGGGATCTGAAGAATGATAGGTCGATTGCCATGGAAGGGTTTCTCGACTCAAAGGATGGACTACATATGTTCTGTAACCTACCTTGACCAAATCCTGGACCATCTGCTCTCATTGTCCAGACCGATCAATGGAGCAGAATTGACATGAAGGACTTAGACACCTAAATTATCAAAGTATGAAGTCGATGTCCACACATAATATGGTTGTTGGTCTACCCAATGTTATTCCACCCGATGGATTTTGTAGAGGATGTGTGCTAAGTAAGCATCATCAGACACCTTTCGACTCTAGAAAAGTGTGGCAAGCATAGAACCCACTGGAGCTTATTCACAATGATCTATGTTATATTAATCAACCTTCATTAGCAAGTGCAAAGTATATTTTGACCTTTACATATGATCTCTCTAGATTTATTTGGGTCTATTTCTTGAAAAATAAGAGTATGGTCTTTGAAAAATTCAAGGAATTTAGGGCATTGGATGAAAATAAATGCAATTGACTTATCAAAATTTTGAGATATGATAATGGCGAAGAGTATGTGAATCGACCATTTGAATAATACCTTGATTGATTTGGTATTTCCTAGCAGAAGTTTGTAACTCATATTCCTCAAGAGAATGATGTATCAAGAAAGAAAGAATCATACTTTGGTCAGAATAGCTCGATGCCTTTTACAGGCAAAAGATATACCAACTAGGATTTGGCTTGAAGTTGTTTACTATGCTAACTCTCTCTTGAATCATATTCTGACCAGAGATGTTAGTTCTATGACTCCAGTTGAGAGATGGTGTGTGAAGAAGACGTAAGTCAATCACCTCAGATTATTTGGATGTATTGCTTGGGCCCATATTCTGAATGATTGCAGGAAGAAATTGGATGCAAAGAGTCACACTTGCATTATGGTGGGATATTCCAAAGAAGCCAAATCATATCGGTTTTTTGGCCCTGTCAAACGACATATCATTATCGATAGAAATGTGTTTTTCGATGAGAAGTTTTCAGGTATTAAGTTATTGAATACTTCCTCTTGTTTATCACATAATGGTCCCTTTGACATCATTTCCAACAATGGACCACCTATTCCCTTCTTCAGCATTTCGAGTGGACAGTCAAACCCTGTTCCTTAGTTGACAACATAGTTTATTTCTAGGTTGACTGGTTCCTAGTCTATTCCGATTGAAACTATTACCTCTCCTGATTGACATTCTGAAGTGAATGTTAGTTCACCATCCCCTTGTCTCCCTCGGTGGGCTGCTAAGATAATTGAAGTTGTTGGACCTAATGTATCTTCAAGCTATTAGACTTAGAGTCAGAAGCAATAGGCCAGTGTTTCCTTGATGACTCATGTTATTGAGACTTGTGATCATGTCTCCTATGCAAATGCATAAGGACATTTTGAATGGGATCAAGTTATGCAAGATGAAATGAACTGTCTTTTAAAGAGTCACAATTGGGATTTAGTTCCTCAACCTCAAGGGAAGAACGTCGCAAACTGTCAATGGGTTTATAATACCAAATTTACCTTTGAAGGTGTTATTGAGCATCATAAACCGCATTTGGTTGCAAAAGGATTTTCTCAACAAAAAGGGATCAAGTACACTGAGTCCTTTGCCCCCGTTGCAAAGTTGAATTCTATTCGATTGATTCTTTCCCTTGCTACTCACGTTGGACGGAAAATCCACCAAATGGATGTTAAAAATTCCTTTCTTCATGGCGAATTATATGAAAAAATATTTATGGAGCAACCCCCTGGTTTTGTGACAAATCCAAATCTTGTTTTTCGAATACAGAAGTCCCTTAATGGTTTGAAACAGGCTCCAAGGGCATGGTATGCTAAGATCGACTTCTTATTTCTCAATCTTGGATTCAAATTTTGTGAATTTGATCACAATCTTTATTTATTACATCATAATGGTGATACCTTAATTGTTGTTGTATATGTTGAGGACTTGGTCATAACTGGAAATAATATTGATCTACTATTTCGATTGAAGATACAACTTGCTGACACTTTTGATACGACAAACCTTGGTCTTCTGCATTGTTTTCTTGGTCTTCATTTTTTACCTCTGTCTAATGGTTTGTTCCTCTCTCAATCTAAATATGTAATGGATCTCTTGAACCATTTCAGGATGGTTGACCGTAAGCCATGTGATACCCCTTTTCATTCTGGGATTAAGTTGATAAAAGACTGTCATACTCCTAAAGTCAATGCCACTTTATTTCGACAACTGATCAATAACATTATTTATTTTACTCACAATCAATCTGATATTTCCTTTGTTTTTAGTGTGGTTTCTTGGTTTAAGCAGGATCCACATGCTAGTCACTAGAAAGCTGCACAACAAATTGTTCGTTACATCAAGGGTACCTCTCATCTTGGTCTACAGTATTATTGTAATTCAAACCCGTTAATTGGTTTCAAAGACTTTGACTGGGAAGGTGACAATGATGATCATACGCCCACTTCTGGATGTGTGTTTCGCTTTAGCACTGACCCTCTGGTTTGGTCATGCAAGAAACAAAGGGTAGTCTCTATGTCGACCATGAAAGCTGAGTATCATGGCACCGTCAATATAGGTACATAAGTTGTTTGGATTCCCTAGCTTTTGGGTGAACTTAGATTTTTTGTTCGAACCTCTACTACTATCTATTGTGACAATCACAGTGCAATTCAGGTTGCTAATAATCCTATTGCCCATAGTAAAATGAAGCATGTTGAAATTCATGCTCATTACTTGAGAGAGATAGTTCAAGAGAAGGTTGTCATTCTTGTGTATTGCAAAACTGATGATCATATTTTTTTATATATTTACAAAGTCATTCTATGAATCTAAGTTTATTAAGATTTGCACTAAGCTCAAGTTTCAGGCAAATGCAATTATAGGGGGGTGTCCCACTGATGCAATTTCACCTCCTGAATGTCCAAAACCATGTGTTGATGGGGGGAGGTGTTAGAACCTCATGCTCTAGTGGTTCATCCCACGTCTGCTAGAGACAGTTAGTTGGTCAGTCAACTAGCATCTTGAGATAGTCGATTGGGTGGTCGACTAGACATTCAGTTGGATAATCGATTGACAATCGTTCGATGGATCAACCAATTGAGTATTCAACTACATGTTGGACAACTAGATGGTCGGGTTGAATTGGTAATTTGATTAGCCGATGCGACAACACAAATTTACCAAAATCTGTTCCAACCACCGATGATTATATATGGACAAGATCTTCCCAATTTCAAGGAAATTGGTTAAATCCCGATACTATAAATAAAGGACCCTATGGGTTGATTATTGTGTGTGACATATGATGAAAATGGCGAGTAATCACAATTATATTCAATGATGCACTGTGATGTTCTAATCACAATTCATTGTGCTTAAGTGTTGAAATAATCTCTTTAGACACCATTGATCTTCTTGGAGTATTATTCCTTTGTTTATCTATACATATTATATTTTGTTATACTCAAGGTTACCCCAATGCCCTACAAGATTTCCATTAGCTCATGATGGGACCTGAAGATAGAATGCAAACTAGTTAAGTTGTCATCCTTAAAGTCCACTAGATCAAGTTCAAAATCCATGAACTTACTAAGTAAAAAAAAAACCCATGAAAGTTTGACCTCAAACAAAATCACTAATACATGTCAGAATATTCACCGCAAACCTCATCTTATTATTCAATATTAATTCTTAGGGAGAAAAAATTAATTTTGTTTCTTGCAATTTACTAAAATTTAATTTTCCAAATTGAATGCTTTTAGTGGTCTCATAGGCCATACCAAATTGCTTCGTGCTAAGTCGCATTCAATTCTCCATTGAATTAATATGGGCTTTGGTCCAATGATATTCTCATTCAATATCCATTCCAATGGCCATGTAAAAGATGTATAGGAACTTCCAAGGGTTGTTACACCTCTTTCTATGTATGCATGTATTGCACGCGCCCTTGTCCTTGTCCTTGGGAGGTGACCAATAGGTGATTGATTGACAATGAATGGCAATGACATAGTTAAGGGAAGTTTTCGCTTTAAGAACCATAAATGGTCTCCTTATGTCTTCAATTGGTACTTTGGTTTCCTTATGTCTTTAATCGGTACTCCAATTTCCTCGCTACTGTGATTCCCACTAACTACTAATATAACTGAAGGCATGCATAGTCTGCATCAACAATGTCATTATTCCTAATATGGGTGAATCTAATGTAAAATTTAATCATAATTATAGTTATAATAAAATATTTCAAAAAACTTTAATCAATACCATAAGATGATAAAGGGAATTAAAGAATTTGTTTCATGCATAAACACAAATGAAAAGGAAAAGAGTCATTAAATCCCCTTTTTAACTTCATACTCAATGTGTTAGGGTTGATTTGATTACAATTCCCTTATAGTTCCAGGGAAAAAACAAGTTATGTCATAATGGTTATTATTGTAATATTTTTTTGCATGATTACACTAATCTACCAATTTCCTAAATATAGGTTTGTTAGGTCATAGTGGTTATTGTTATTGCAATTTTTTCATGCTTAGATTCATGCATAATTTCCTAAATATATAGGTCAATGATATGATGATGATGCAAACTATGAAAATGCATATGCTCGAATACTTTTTAGTTTTCTTTACCATTTGTCATTCATGGATTAGATGGCATTCTTGGTTGTTTACCATCTTTTTGGAAGTCCAAGGGTGATGTGTTTCTTTGTTTCTTGATGCATTAACTACACTTAATGACAATATGGATGGTTTATCAAAACATGTTTGTATGGATCCATGAGACATGGATTACTTTTTGTAAGTTGGTTGGAAATTTTTACTCCTTTATATGCATATGTGGGACTCGATGCCTTCAAATCTTAGATGCCTTTTTGGTTTCAATATCATTGAAACTCTTGTTTCAGAACTTTATGATGCCTTATGATGGGTCAATATTGAATATTGAATGCATAAGTGCTTACAAAATTTACTTTCATTTTCTATATGAAATATATGAAATATAAAACATGTTTTTTCCTTGGAGAAAAACATATCTTCAATAGGTTATGATGGTCACATGACTTGAGACCAGTGACATGTCCATCAATAATAAAGGCTTTCTTTAATAAATAACCATACCTGATTGAAGTCCTAATGGTAGACATACCATTTTTTTTCAATTTGTACCTCATTTATATTCAACAATGGTCACATTACTTCCAAAGTATATTGATCTTGTTGCAGTGTTCCTTAACCCTTAGACTTGAAATACAAACTAAGTATACAAATATTATAAATGTATAAAACTAGACACAAGAGAAAAATAAGATGAAATATGTGAAATATACCCTTCTATTATGCTAATTAGAAGAAATAAAGCAATTTTCATTTGCCTCTTGAGGTGGGGTGACCTTTCACTTAGCAAAGCTCCAAATACAACAATACTAAAAAATACATTTGATAGCCTCCTAGATCTTCAAATAGGTTCTCAATAGTAAAACCCTAACTACTTGTGGTATGGTCATTAAGGAGTAACAACTACCTAGTGGGCCTTATTCAATAAAGTGGACCCCTTTATATTAAATAACTATCCATTACTAACTAATGGGCCTTGTTCAAATAAGATGGTTGCATACATTAATTGACTAACTCCTAAGTAACCTAAAGCACAAAGGTTATGGTAGGATCCTAACATGCCCTCCCCATTAAAAAGTAGCATTGTCCTCAAGCTTGAAGGTGGGAAAATTGTTGCATAATCATTATTGGTTCCTAAGTGGCATCTTCTGGTTGCATATCTTTCCATTGGATCAATACTTCTTGAACTGTGCATTGAAGTAATTGATGCTCTCTAGTGGCCAATATAGCTTCGGATTGGAGCCAAATGGACCATTCTCCAACAAATTTTGGCAGGTTAGTTTGGACCTTTCAATTCGATCCCACTATCTTCTTTAGACATGAAACATAAAAGATTGGATGAATCTTTGAGTGGGTTGGCAAAGCCAATTTGTCAGGAAGTACAATGTGTTGGATGATTTCATAAGGTCCATAGAACTTTGGTGCTAGGTTCTAGTGGATTTTATTTTTGAATGAGGTTTGTTTATAGGGTTGAAGGAAAAGGAAAGCATGATCCCCTTCTTCAAAAGAACACTTGGAGTAGTGTTGGTCAACTTGTTGGTTCATTCTATTTTGAGCCATAACCAAATTGTCCCTAAGTGTTCAAATATTTCCTTCTTTGGTGTGAAGTGTGCTATCGAATGCATGGACCTTGGAAGTTCTTGGTAAATAGGAATCCACTGATAGAGGTTTTTGGCCATAAAAATATTCATATGGAGTCATTTTAGTAGCGTCATGATAAGTGGAATTATAACACCATTTTGCAAGGGGTAACCACTATGGCCATTGGTGCATCAAAAATAGGTTTCTAAGCACTTGTTGGCCACTTTGGTTTGACCATTGGTTTGGCAATGATACATAATTTTAATTTCCAACTGAGTACCTGGAAGTCTAGACAATTATTGCAAAAATTTGTTGGTGAACGTGGGATCCTGATTCGATACAATGGAAGTAGTCATGCCATGTAACTTAAAAATATGATCCATTAAGACTTGGGAAACTGAGGAAGGTGTAAATGGTTGTGATAAATCACAAAAATGAGAATATTTGGAAAAGTGATCAAATACCACCATTATGATTGATTTATTACCAAATTTTGGAATACCTACTATGAAATCCATAGAGATGTTAGTCCAAACATTTGTTGGGATTGGTAGTGGTTGTGATGCTCCTAGTGTCTTCATTGTCTCACCCTTATTTCTTTGGCACGTGTCACAAGCCGCTACAAAATCATGGATTCTTGTTTTCATTCCTTCCCAAACGATGGATCACTTAACTCATTCATAAGTTTTATGAAATCCAAAGTGACTTGTTGTAGGTAATGAATGCAACACCTCTAAGGACCATTATTTTAAGGTCAATTTTTTATTAGAACAATGTGCCCTTTATACTTCAAGTTATCTTGTTGCCATGTATAGCCTTTAGGAGGGTTGGGATGTTCTTGAAGTCTTTGGATGAGTTGAACCACAATGTTTTTTGCTAGCCATTCTCGATAAGCTTCCTCTAACCATTTGAGAATAGGTAAGGATAAGGCAAAGAGGGATCCTTCCTCCTCATATTTCCTTGATAAAGCATCATATGCCACATTTTCTTTACCTTTCTTATATATTATCTCATAAGCATACCCAAGCATTTTAGTGACCTACTTATGATTCTCTAGTGACATTAATATTTTTTCTAATCATATCATGATGGATAGTCTTGATATAGAAACTTGTCCTTATGGGATATAGGCACCAAGTCTCCATTGCATGAAGTATGACCATCATATGTTTATCATAGGTGGATTTTCCTGACTACATAATTCTAAGGGATGTCTTTCTTGCATCAAAACTGTATCTAGACCTCTACAGTAGACATCACATTCTGAGACAAAGGTCTTAGAGAAATATACCATTGCTAGGGAAAGAGTAGAGAACATGACATCCTTTAAGGCCCAAAAATCCTCCTCAACAACCTTGGTCCATACAAATGCATTTTTTTTAGTAGAAATGTTAATGGAGTAGCAATTTTACCGTAAATTTTCACAAATTTCCTATAGTAGTCTGTAAGTCTTAAGATCCCGTACAAGCTCTTCAAGGTCTTGGGGTAGGGCGAATCTTGCTTAGCCATAACTTTCTTGGGATCTACTTGTACCCCATATTAACTAACAATGTGACCCAAGTTTTCAACTTCTGAGCCCCAAAAGCACATTTGGAACATTTTAAGAACAACACATGGTCTTACAAGAGTTGCAAGGATTTATAAGCATGCTTGATATGGGCCTTCCATGTTTTGTTGTAGATTATTATATTA
This sequence comes from Picea abies, assembly GCA_900067695.1. Lineage (NCBI taxonomy): Eukaryota > Viridiplantae > Streptophyta > Pinopsida > Pinales > Pinaceae > Picea > Picea abies. The sequence continues at coordinate 18,174 of CBVK0102816492.1, forward strand.
TCAAATAAGAACAACACAAAATTGCATAGGAAGGGTTGAAATATCTTGTTCACGAGGCTCTAAAAGGTGGATGGGGCATTGCAAAGTCCAAAGGGCATCACTAAAAACTCATAATGACCTTCATGTGTGAAAAATGATACCTTGGGGATGTCAACCTACTTCATATGTACTCAATGCTATCCTTAATGAAGGTCCAATTTAGTGAAGAACTTGGCTCCATGATTCTCATCCTAGAGATCATCGATAATGAGATTGGGAAATTGTCCTTGATGGTCAACTTATTGAGAAACCAAAAATCAAGACACATATGCCAATTTCCTTATTTCTTTAGTACCATGAACATAGGTGAGGAATAAGGGTTGGTGTTGGGACATGTGACTCATGCCTCTAATAGTTCCTATGTGATATTTTCTATTCCATTCTTCTATGCAAATGGATGTCAATAAGGATGCACATTGGGTGGTTTACTACCTAGAACCAGGGGAATGCCATGGTCATGTTCACCGTGTGAAAGTGGTAAGTCAGAGGGTTTGTCAAATACATGTTGATGTTTAGTTAGGACCAACTGTGAATTAGGGTGAATCTCCAATAGGGGGCCATCCACTATTTCCATGACATGGAACTAGGATATAATGTTTGAGTTTCCTTTATTTGATAACTTATCCATACAATGAGAGATAATAATTTTAGAGGAATCAAATTGAATCCCCTTGAGTGTATATTTATGCCCTTCCTTAGTGAAACTCATATATAAATCCTTGAAATCCATGGTGATTGGTCCCAAAGTGCATAACCATTCTGCACCAAGGACTACATCACAACTATCCATTTTAATACAAAACATGTGATTTTTGAGATGATACTCGCCCATTTGAAGTTGTACATTTTCACATCAACCTCCACATTTCATCATACCATTGGCTATCATAACTTGAAAATTAGGTATGCCATGGATATAACAATGGATGTTTTTAACCACTTTCCTATGAATGAAATTGTGGGTTCTTTCACTATTAATCGACAAAATCACCTTGCAGTTTTTGATATATCTAATCAAATTCATAGTTTGTAATGCAAAAAAACTAGATAAATCATGGAGGAAAATTTGAGGTTCTTCATAAGTAATTGGTAAGGTTTTTATGTCTTGAGTAGGAGGGAATGTGTATTCACATTCTTGTACAAGAGTGTTGTTGACTAGGATGTCCTATGAGTGGTATTGGGGTCATACATCCATTTAAAATAATTTACCTTCTTTACATTTGTGCCCTATGAAATATTTATCATCACAATTATAACAAAGTTGGAGGCATTGGTGTTCAACCATCTCTTCCTCGCACAACTTTTGGATTCTCAAGGGTAGAGAGTTGTAGGGGTTGGTGGTAGTTTCCAAAGGAGGGTGAGTACAAGAGGTGAAAGAGGGTATTTTGGTTTGGGAATTGATTGCTATCTTAGGTTCTTTAGCTCACTCACAAGATTCCAACCAATTAGTTGGGTATTGCATCATGGCATGTGCTCAAATTCTCTCCTTGAGGCCACTAATGAAACATTCTTTAAAAAAGGAATTAGACAAGCCCTCTGTATGGATTACCAACTACTCGAAGGCCCTATAAAGTATATAATTATGCATGTTTTGCGTAATTTGGTACATCACCCCAAATAGTGAGTGTCTCATTCAAAGTGAGCATGGATGACATTCACAAAATGTCTCCAATAAATGTAGCCACAATAAGCATTTTATATCAATGTTGGCATAGGGGCAGACCCAGGGTTCAACACTTCAGCAACGCACCAACAAAACCCTAACTACTAGCCCTTTCGACAACACCTGCGAAGCAGATGAAGTCTCACCCGAGGTAGAGGCAGGGGGGTTGCAAGACTCAGATGTCTACAACCGGGCTGGGACATAGATCTGTGATTACAACACTTAACAAAGCACTTAGCCAATCAATATGCATTAGTTCACAAGTCTCATTCACATCGTAGATTAAACCCTAATTATAGATCAACATAGTAGCAACCAAGATCAAGTACTTTCAAGCCTCTTAGCACATTAAATTTACTCAGATCTAACAATCAAATATCATAAAGCACTAAGCATCCACATATCTATCTATCATACATCAAGATCAGTGCACTAAACAGATAAACACATAAACAACATGAGCAATATTGCACAAAGCACATCAGAACACAAGATATACGTGGTTCACCCCAGTGTGGGCTTACGTCCACCAACTTATTCTTCTCTTCTTTATTAGTCTTCGGTCACCTTACATTTGTCAGCTCCTGTGCACAAAGACATAGAGCTCAGCCTCGCATTGGACAGGTGATCTGCACTAGATCCACCTTCCTCGAAATCAGGTTAATGTACAGAGCCAACTCCCCAATAGCACAAAGACTTACATAGTCTGTGCACAAAGCTCTCAATTACTTGTACTAAGCCAAAACAACTCAATACAACACTTAGCTAGCACTCTTACATATTCTTGCGCGAAGCCAACTTAGACCCCTTAGACAAACTTTGCTCTAAGTCCTATCTACTTATTTATACATTACAAAAAGTCCTAAACATGGGTAACCCATGGGCTGACATCCCATACCCGTTACATAAAACCTAAAAGCCCAAAATTTCCGCAAAACAAGCGATATCCCGCGATCTTCGCTTCGCCTGGGCATTCCATCTTCAACCAGCCTGTCGAAGTCCCAAAAATGGTCAAACATGACCAATGTTTCCTCAAAACTTGGTCAAGGGCCAACAATCATTTCCACTGTTTCCAACATTAAGTATCTAGATTCATTAGGTAATTAGTAATTCCATGAAGAGAGAAATATTGTTCCATTTATGTAACACATATTTAGAAAGGGTGTATGATGGTTATCTGAAAAGAGCATGTGAGTGTGATACTATTCACTCACTCATGATTCCCCATTGGTTGGATCCATGTGTGAATCTAGCACCTTGATACCTAAGGTTGTACATAGATACCCAAACATAGATTTGAAATTGACTATGAGGTTTCCAATTGAAGAATCAATCTCAAAAACCCTGGACTCAAGGTGTTGGCACCTACTATGCAGATCTTGGGTTTTATCCTCCATGGACGCCATGTTTGTGAGTATGGAACATGGGACAACTGAAGATCTCATCGAATTATTACTTGCAACTTATCTCACTATGACCAGTGACTTGAAAAGAGTCTTTTGTGATATGCCACAAATACTATATTGTTGAGTCCACACAAAAAGGTTTACTAGAGAGATAAACCCTCACAATTGGCATGATTTAAGAAATAGTTTGAGATAGGTCTCGTGACCCCCTAGGCTAGGGATAACTAAAGAGATGATGTCTCGAGGCCCACAGGTTGAAGAAATGGAGTGTCAAGAGCCAGATGAGCAGATATAGCCCCTCCTCTCACCACACATCACCATTGATCGACAACACCTACGTCCACCGCACCATCTTGCCCCAAAGAGGACAACATGTCTTGCTTCATGAGGTAACAAGTCCAATCTCATGGTAAGTGTCATTTTAATAATTGAAGCATTCAAGCATGTTGCAAAGAGTCCTGTATTGATTATAAAAATATTTGCTTGGAAATTATACTTTTTACCTCATTTCACCTTGGTGGTTGACATGGTTTCCTATTAAGTGGGTCACCGTTAGGAGAAAAGGTTGCTACTAGGGGGTCTCCTAGAAGGTTCATCGTACCTTTTCCGCACATGCTTATCAATTTTCACACCTCTTCCCTTTCATTTCCTCAACTTTTCGATTTTTAGGCTTATTGACCCTAAGAAGGGCTTGTACCTCATTTCATGGGAAGAAGGGGCTAGAGGCCTAGAAATGTTGTAGTTGGAAAAATATAAAATCCATAAATTATCCTCTAGATTCTCACCCTAAGGTCTCGAGAGCAATGAAATGCTTTTCCATAATTCTTTTTTGAAGGACCTTTAAAAAAGAAAACACATAATTAATAAATGTCCTGCTTGTGGAGGGAATGCATTTACGGTGTCTTTTACTTTCCTTTTGTTGATTTTTCAATAAGAATGGTTAAGCATGAAGTTCATTCCATTTTAGCATTTGATAACCATTAATGTTTCAACAACCAATATCACAAGGAGAAGCACCATGCACACGAACACAAGAAGTATCCTGGGAAACCCTTCTCAACAAGGGAAGAAAAACCAACCAAAATCCTTTGCTATATTCTTCAAGAGAAAGACCTTCACCACCAATAAAACCTAGCACACAAGAGGGTGCTCAAACCCTAGAAGACTAGCGCCCAAGAGAGGTGCACACTTTTCCCAAGAAGGTGT